>JAABKJ010008057.1:0-11546 GCA_011634705.1 Andricus grossulariae | reverse complement strand
GAGAAATGTTGAGTTCCAACTCGATTGAGATAATATTGAGGATTCTGAATAAGATTTACAAAAACGTCTTTTTTTCTCATGTGAAATACATGTTAAACTTCATGGGGCTTGCAGCCCCCCTAAATATAATTTTTGTTCAAAACAAAGAAAAATGGATTTATTTTTGGGTGGATTCGAACAAAATTTGGGGGGTGCCTCCATAAAAATTCCCGAAAAAAAATTTGGACCACCCTGCTGTGCACCCTGCATTCATTGTTTCAGTGAAAAGTGCCATTGACTCACATCCCTAGAAACAATAAACAAGTGTCAAGTAGAGTCAAAAAATTGCCTGGATCAACTTCTGTCCGTCATTGCGTGAATGTGAATATTGTCTGAAGTATCTTTTGTCTATTCCAGGACGTTTGTAGTTCCAGCAGTGAAGCTATTCATTGATGCGATTACAAAATGCGGGGATTTTCAGCTTTTCAGGTGTTTACAAAAGTGGGGTGGCTGAGGGTTTCGAAATGAGAAGAGGGAGGGGGATCCATTGTTGATGAATTTATGTGACGATGATCAAGGCATTTTCAACTTTTCCGAGAGCTCAGAGCACCTATAGTGAATAAGACACTTCTCTGGCCTATATGTAGGGATTGAATCGAACGCAGGCTCGAGGGTTGGCTTTGTCATCGCCAATCATCTACCCTGAGGGGCTCCCGGAGCCATTTAGGCTCGTTGATCAGCAGCGCTTGTTTTACGCTTCAATTATAATTCATTCCGGGCACATAAATCCGAGAATATGTATGCCAGCCTAGCTCATTTGCTTATTGGAATCACTCTATTCCTCAGTGGATTGCGAAACGACCTGGAAGAATATTTGCTGATTTATGAGCTTTTCCGATATGGTGATTCTTTTTTCTTTCGTTTTTCTTTTTTCCAGCTACTCAGGTTTAATTTTAGTTGTGTAGGAATTGAGTCCCGTTCATTCAAAAAAAGCTGGGGTTCTATTAGAACCAATTTTTGGTTCTTAAGGAGCTGCAACAAAAAGAAATCCCTCTCCCTGAAAAGGAACCAAGAAAAATTTGTTCCAAAAGAGTCTCCAGTTGGACCTCCAAAGAAGTCCAATTTTAATAGACACTAAAAAATATTGTCAACATTTTTTTAATCCAAGAACAACGTGAACTTTCAGAACACTACTAACAACGTGGGGTGGGATCCAACCCAACTCAATATTTTCTGTTATTTATGATGAATTTGAAATTCTGAAGGGGAAAGATGGTTGGTAATCCATTTCAGAGTAATAAAATATTGCTTCTCAATGAAAATTTTTATTACAAATAATGCTTGCTAACAAATAATAATAGAAACAAATCTCTTCATGAACGAACAAAATCAAATACAAAACTTTTCTGGGAAAAAACTCTTCAAAATCAAATAGGTATAAAAAGCTTTTCTTTTGTGGACAAAAAATTGTTGTGAAAAAAGTAGGTATCATGTTTCTTAATTGAATTATTCTGAAAGATCATCAGCATTCAGGCAGCCATAGCAAATAACTTTTTTATGCTCATCACATAAACATTTACCAAATTTTTTCGCAAAATGAATAACCTTTTCTGTCCTTCCTGGCCTGAAAAAGCTAGACCAAGACTGGATTTGAGGTTACTGGGAAGGAGAAGGTGATAAGAAATATTCACGCATGCGCATTTTCAAGTAATCAGAGCTTGGGTGGGATTCCACCCATACGTTGTTGTTCTTGGGTTAATTTTGAGTCTTATATTTTTAGTACTTATGGTCCCTTCGTTTTGAAATAATTTTTTCCTTTAATTCTTTTCTCATGAGTGTCTACACCTTTAGAGCTGTGATAAACGAACCTTCCGGTTTTAATTGCCCGGTAAACCTAAATGTTAATTATCCCGTGAATGTATATCGGTACGAGAGGTAGTTGAAAATTTTTACGGTCTTCTGCGAGCCCTAGTTGGACGGGGCCTATTTAAATAGCCAATCGTAACGAGTGCTTCTTGTACTTGGACTCATTACGTTACTGTTTCTGATCTCGCTGATTTTGCCACTTTCATAAAACACTTTGACATTCAAGTGGCGTACGCACCTCGTTTAACGACCACGTGTTAATTTAAAAAAAAAACAGGTCGTCCTCGACTTAAAGTTACTTATCTTTTGTTATTTTAATGATATTATCAACTAGGGAGTGATTTTCAGTAGTAAATTTTTAACTGTACACTAGGGTGTCCTGAAAAAACATAATTTTTATTTCTTGGATCACACCCCAACCCCCAATCTTGTTCCATTTGGTGAAAAAATAAATGCGTATTTTTGTTTTATTTGAAAAAAGTTTAAACCGTGGTCCTGGGGCCTTAAACAGCCCAAAAATTATTAAAACTATTAATTTTCGCTAATTTCCGTAAAAATAATACGTGTTTTTGCAGGAAATATAACTGGTGGTAATAAAGACTGAGGAAAAAAATGGAACTGATTAAACCAAAAATAATAACCCTAAACGTGAAAAACTACCCTTTATAAGGGTTGACATATTTTGTTTATTTTGCGAATTTTATACGTAATTTTTTGGATATTTTATTACCTTAATTTCTTGATATGATATAGGAACGAGGAACATGGCAAATATGATATTTAAAAATTTTATTCAAAATTTCTAACTGATTCAAATTTTTTCTTCTTAATCTATTTTCCTCCCTGCAGATTGATTTCCTACCAACAAAGACGAATTTTTAACCAAACACATGAATTTAAAAAAAATAATTGGAATTTTGAAGCCAAAAAGACGAAGTATCTACAAAACAGCTAAATTCTCAACCAGAAAATAGGATGTTTTAACAAAAAAGTTAATTTTCTGGCGAATAGTTGAATTTTCCACCCAAATAGTTGAATTTTCAACCGAAACTATTGATTTTCAATGAAAACGTTAATTTTTAAACAAATAATTCCATTTTTCACCAAATTGTTGCATTCTGAAGACAAAAAAACTAAATTTTCTACAAAACCGTTAAATATTCAACAAAAATTTTAATTTACAACCAAATAGTTGAATTTTCAACGAAGGCTATGAATTTTCAATGAAAAAGTTAATTTTTAAACAAATAATTCCAAATAATTGAATTTTAAACAAAAATGATAATTCATTAACCAAAAAATATGAATCTTTTACAAAGTAATTGATCTTTAAACTAAGTTGATTTTTAACCGAAAATGAAATAGTTACATTTTGAGTTAAATAAATTGATTCTCAACAAAAAACGAATTTTCAACAAAGTCGTTAAATATTTAACAAAAAAGATGAATTTTTAACTAAAATTATGAATCTTAATAAAATGAATTATCAGCAGGTTGAATTATCAACCAGAATTATTCTATAAATTTAATTTAATTTTTAACCAAATAGTTAAATTTTCTACCAAAGCAGTTAAATTTTCAAATTGGAAAGATCATTTTTCTACAAAACAGTGTCATTTTCTACCCAAAAATATGAATTTTCAACCAAATTCAATTTCGAACTGAAAACAACGAATTTTCAATAAAATAGTTTAATTTTCACCCAAAAAAATCTTCCATCAAAATAAATAAATTTTCAACAACATTCAAATTGTCAACAACGAAGCTAAAAAAGTTAATTTTTAAACTGGAAAGATGAATTTTCAATCGAGCAAGATTAATTTTTTTACCAAAAGGTATGAATCCTGAATCCAAAATGACCAATTTTCTATCCAGAATGACAGATATTCAACAAAACAATTGAATTTTCGACCAGAGTAGTTCATTTTCAATCAAATAGTGGAATCCTCTACTAAAATAGTTGAATTTCTAATGCAAAAAAGACGAATTTTCAACAAAACAGTTCAATTTTCAACAAATTACTTAAATTTTTAACCTAAAATAATGAACTTTAAAAAACAATAGGTGGATTCTTTAAAACAGGAACGAAGAGGTACATGGTATAAACTTTTTTTCAATAAAATAAGAATACACGTTTATTTATTCACCAAATGGATAAAACAGGATAAAACTATTTTCGAAAATATTCCCTGATTTTAATTAAAAATACATTCAAATCTTCAATTTTTTTTTGCTTCAGGTGCTAAAAATACTTTTAAGATTATTTTATTTTGAGACAGATAGAACTTAAGTACTGGCAGACCCACAAGAAATTACTCTAATCCTGTTTAATTCGAAGAAAATCAGGCATCTGATTTGACACTGACCTCTGACCTAAAAACTTCGACCTCTACACTCAAATCTTTGACCTTTGACCTCTAACTTCCGACTCAAAAATAGGTGCCCACTCTTGATTCAAAGCAAAAAAATTAGAAACGCCTAACTTGGACTCCTGGCCTAAAAACTTTGCCTCTAAACTGAAAACTTTGACCTCTGACCTCTGACTTCTGACTTAAAGCTAGGTGCCTGCTATTGGGTCAATGCAAAACAATTAGAATCGCCTGACTTGGACTTCTGATCTTTTTTATTTGAATTCCTGATTTGACCTCTAAATTTTTACCTTTGACGTTTAACTTCTCACTCAAAGATAGGTGCCAGCTCTCGAGTGAATTATTAAAAAATTAGAATCACCTAACTTAGACTCCTGACCTACAAACTTTGACCTCTAAACTCAAAACATTGACCTTTGATCTTTGACTTCTGACTCAAAGATAGGTGCCAGCTCTAGAGTCAATGCAAGAAAATTAGAATCGCCTAACGACTTAATGTGGTTCGCAAGTTCACTCAAAGTAAGGGTCCTTAGCCTTTCTGTGATGAGTATGTGGGTTGCTTGACTCAAGGCAGTCGCGTCCAGTTGCATGAATGGATAGGTTCATAAAAGCGACGAGGCGCGATAGGCACGTCACACACATGTGACCACAATCTCAATAAGAAAATATGTCTATTATGTTGTTACAATAACGATATCAATTCATTGACTGTCCTGGCTCACTCTGCGCGCCCATTGTCTTCAAGCGGCTGTTAGATGCATACATTTGATGACATAAGTTCTTGCCACTGATAACGCTATGACACTTCAATCATTTAAGAAAGCATCTACGATCATCGAGGCACGTTCCACATACTCTTATCAGATTTTCTTTACTACTTTCATTTTAACGCAACTTTTTCTGTGGATTCTCACTAACCTTCTCCTTATCCTTATCCTCTTTACCTCTCCCTATGCCCCTCCCTCTTAACCCCACTATTTCCTTACACCTCTTTCTTCCCCTTCTTTCTTCTCCTTTCTACCTTAAGCCCTTCTCTCTACACTTATCTTTCCTCTCCTCCTCCTTCCCGCACATATCTTCTTTAAACCCTCCCTCTTAACTCCACATTCTCATTTCACCCTTCTTCTTACCCTTCTTTCTTCACCATTCTCCTTTCTTGATAAATTCTTTCTCCTCTCCGCACTTACTTTCCTGTCCCTCCTCCTTTCTCTTTCCCTGCCCATATCCAAACTCCACTATTTCCTTACACCTCTTTCTTTCCCTTCTTTCTTCTCCTTTCTGCCTGAAATCCTTCTCTCTACACTTATATTTCCTCTCCTCCCGCTTACCGCACACTTCTCCTTGAAACCCACCCTCTGAACTCCACATTTTCATTACCCCCTTCTTCTTACCCTTCTTTCTTCGCCATTCTTCTTTTTCCCCTTGAATTCTTTCTCCTATCCGCACTTACTTTCCTGTCTCTCCTCCTTTCACTTTCCCTACCCTTATCCAAACTCTGCTATTTCCTTAGCCTTCCATCCCCCCTTCTTTCTTCTCCTGTCTGCCTAAAGCCCTTCTCTCTACACTTATCTTACCTCTCCTCCCCCTTACCGCACAATTCTCCTTGAAACCCACCCTCTGAACTCCACATTCTCATTACACCCTTCTTCTTACCTTTCTTTCTTCGCCATTCTTCTTTCTACCAAAATTCTTTCTCCTCTCCGCACTTATTTTCCTGTCTCTCCTCCTTTCACTTTCCCTATCCTTATCCAAACTCTACTATTTCCTTACCCCCTCCTTCCTCTCGTTATTTCTTCTCCCTTCTACCTAAGGCCCTTCTCTCTACAGTCTACACTTATCTTTCCTCTGTTCTCCCTTGCCGCACACTTCTCAATGAAACCCACCCTCTTAACTCCACATTCTCATTACACCCTTCTTCTTATCCTTCTTTCTTCGCCATTCTTCTTTTTCCCCCTAAATTCTTTATCCTCTCCGCACTTACCTCCGTGTCACTCCTCCTTTCACTTTCCCTGGCCTTATCCAAACTCCACTATTTCCTTACCCATCCATCCCTCCTTCTTTCTTCTCCTTTCTACCTAAAGCCCTTCTCTCTACACTTATCTTTCCTCTCCTCCCCCTTCCCGCACACTTCTCTTCAAAACCCACCCTCTTAACTCCACATTCTCATTACCCCCTTCTTCTTACCCTTCTTTCATCACCATTCTTCTTTCTTCCTAAATTCTTTCTCCTCTCCGCACTTACTTTCCTGTCTCTCCTCCTTTCACTTTCCCTGCCCTTATCCACACCCCACTATTTCCTTATCCCTCCTTCCCCCCTTCTTTCTTCTCCTTTCTACCTAAAGCCCTTCTCTCTACACTTATCTTTCCTCTCCTCTCCCTTCCCACACACTTCTCCTTGAAACCCACCCTCTGAATTCCACATTCTCATTACCCCCTTCTTCTTACCCTTCTTTCTTCGCCATTCTTCTTTTCTTCCCTAAATTCGTTCTCCTCTCCGCACTTACTTTCCTGTCTCTCCTCCTTTCACTTTCCCTGCCCTTATCCAAACGCCACTATTTCCTTACCCTCTCCCACCTTCCCTTCTTTATTCTCATTTATCTTAAATCCTTTCTCCTCTTAACATCCCAATCCCTTTCCCAATTTTCATTCTCTCTTCCCCTTCCTCTTTGAATCCAAATTCCCTACGACCTCCTTCTTTTTTTTCCGTCTCCCCAAAACAAAAGATCTATCTTTGAACATGAACTTTTAACTTTTGACCTCCGAGCTTTGACATTTCATTTTTGAACTACAACCTTTTCCTTCTGACTCCTGACCTATAGCTGTCTTTTTGAATTTCAACTTAATATCCCTGACCTTTTAATATTGCACCTTTCACCTCTGACCTCTCAACAATCAACTTTGACCCCTGACCTGTGACACATAATTCCACCTATGAGCTTCCATATTTATTCTCTGACCTCTTTTTTATAATAATAAAAATAAAAGTGCAGTTTTATACTTCAGGCACAATTTTCTAGTCTTAACGGTTACTATGCAACAATTGATTATTGTTATTAATTAAAGTTATAGTAATAAATTGTCAAATTATTGTGAGAAGATAAATGATATAAAAAAAAATATTGCCTTACTGACTAAGCGCGCGTGTCATTTGTCGATTTGAGGGAAAACCCATTTTTAATGTAAAATAAGAATTTCGAATAAATATTGACTTTTTAAGTTTATTTGTTTTTAAAGTTATATAAATATAATTTCCCTAAGATTCTTGAGAAAATTAAAATATGTTTTTCAAGATTTCTGATATTGCAAATCAAAATTACAACAAAAAAGCTGAATTTTCAACCAAACCAGATGAATTTTCAAACCAAAAACACGAATTTTCAAACAAGAAAGATTTTTCTGTGAAAGGAAAAGAAAGTTTCAACCAATTAAAAATTTGACGTCAAAGATAATTTTTGATACAAAATAAAAAAAGTAATAATAAAAAAAGTATCTAGCAAATTTTCAAGAATTTTGTTTTATTTCACGGGTATTTAACATCGTCCAGTTATTTTTTATAATTTTGAAAATATTTTTAAATATTCTCTTAAAATTAAGTTTTGAAAATATAAAGTCCTTTCAAATTTTCCGATAAATGTTGAGAAATTTTTTTGGTTTCCTTGAAACCTTTCAAAATTCTTTTAAAATCTTTTAAAAAATTGGTAATCTTTATAACTCTACGATTTGTCAAAAATTTGTTGGAATCTGTTGAAGTTTAAATTTATTTTTCAATCTCTTCGAAACTTTTAAATATCTCTTGATCTTACTTGAATTTATTCTACACTTCAGTAATCTTGCAAAATTGAAAAATTTTGCTTTAAAGTCCTGTACATCTTTTTTCGAAATTTTAGGAAATTATTTGAAATTTTTTAAACCCTTTTTCAATTTTCTCTTAAAGTTCATGTTTCCAAAGAAAAAAACATTCAAAATTTTCTCACGAAACTTAAGAAAAATGTCTAGTATTTTCTTGAAACCTTCCAAAATTTTTAAAAAGCTTCTTTTTCGAAAACTTCACAAATCTATCCTTCGTTTTAAAGTGGAAACCTTGTAAAGTTTCGAACTATTCTTGAATCTTTTTAAAGTTTCTGAACCTTCTAACCATATTTTTGAATGATTCAAATTTTTTCTCAAATCAACTAAAGCTGCTGCTGTTAAAACGATTAGTATTTTTTAGTTCTGTATAATTTAAAAAATTACATAAAAATCTTTCGGATTCTTGCATGATAATTTCGGAAACCTTGAAATGTTTTTAAATATTTTTCTAAAATTAATTTTTTTAACTAAAAAATCATTTTAAATTTTCCCAGAAATCTCAGGAAAATGGTATTATTCTGTTGAAACCTGTCAAAATTCTTAAGAAGCTTCTAAACTTTTTGTTCGAAATCTTCGAAATTGTAATAAATCTTCAATAATTATTAATTAATAGTTGAATGAAAAAATCAAAGAAATGAAAAACTATACATAACTTAACTTTCAGAATCTTAAAAATCAATATTTCTTGAAATTTTTTCAAGTTTTAAATTATTTTTGAATCTTCTCAAAATTCCCATAGCTTTGAAATATCTTTTAAAATAATTCAATGATTTTCTAAAATTCTTTAAAATCCTGCAACATGGAAAAAATTATTAAAATCTTCTAGATTCTTTTTCGACATATTTTGAAATCTTTAAAACATATCATTAATCTTTTAAATTTTTATTTGAGATTGAAATGAAATCCACTTTCTAATGAATTTAAAATAAAATCTAAATCATTTCAAAGTTTTCCGAGGAATCTTGAGGACAATTTTTATATTCTTGAAAATTTTTATAAATCTTCTTCTTAATTTTCAAAAATCTATATTTGGTTTCAAATCTGATTAAATCTTCTCAAGATTTGAATTGTATACAAATATTTTCAATACTTCTAGAACTTCGAATTATCTTTTGAAATAATTCAAATTCTTCCCAAGTTTTTTTTTAATTCTTCAAAATATTGTTTAAAAATTTGGGACATCTGAAAAATCCCGAAAAATAAAATTCCCGATACTCTTAAATTCTTGAATTGGAAAATTCAAAAATAAAAAAATTCCCCAATAATAAAATTCCCGACAGTTTATAATATTACCGAATATGAAAATTCCCCACAGAAAATTGCCGTACTATAAAACATCCGTATTAGAAAAATTCCTGTATTTGAACAATTCAAACAAAATTTGAATAAATATTGTGTATTTGATAAAAGTATCATACTCAAATATTTTGATGAAAGAAAACTTTTTTTGTAGTGTTCAAAGTTTTCTAACATTATTTTTTAAATTTAAAATAACGATAATTGTATAAAAATTGTATAAAAAATACATTGAAAAACATTTGATCTGATGTATCTCGAAGTTTATTTTAACTTTCTTTTTTTATTGACAATTCGATTTTTAAAAACATTTTTTGTAATATTTAAAAAATACTATGAACATTTTCAAAAAAAACTTTTAATCCAGAAATATATTTTTTCCAACTGTTGTTATTTTAAATTCGATCAATAATTTTCAAAAACTTTATAGATAAACAAATTTGTTATGTAATAAAAATATTTGATTATTGTCTTTTTGATGAATAAATAATGGTTGTTGAAAAACTATTTTTTTAATTGTTCAAACTAAGGAATTTTCTAATTAGGATATGTTATAATTCGGCAATTTTCTGTCAGGAATTTTATTATTCGGAAATTTTTTAATTCAATAGTATTACAAACTAGAGGGGATTTTATTATTCGGTAATTTGACAATTCGAGATTTTTATGTTTCGGCAATATTCTAATTTCAGGAATTTTATGATTCGGGAATTTTACAGTGTCGGAAATTTTATTTTTCGGGATTTTTCACTTGTCCCAAAAATTTTTTAGAACCTTTTTTGACATATTAATTTTAATCTTTAGTTAATCTTTTAGAACAAAACCTAAATCAGTGAAGATTGTCCCCGAAATATTGTTGTCAGGACCGGTAATTTTTTTGGTTACCGATAGCAATATCGACAGCATACTGTCGATGTAGGACGACTAAAAAATCCCGAAAAATAACATTGTTGACATTATAAAATTCACAAATAATAAAATTATCGAATAATAAAATTCCTGAATAATAAAATTCCCGAACAGTTTATAATATTACCGAATTGTAAAATTCCCGACTTTAAACAATTAAACTTTTTAAATTAATTTTATAAATTTATTATAAATACAATACTAAAATATTTTTATCAACCAAAAATATGTTCACTGTTCAAAGTTTCTGAAATTATTGTTCGAATTTAAAATAACAATAATTGAGAAAAAAATTCTATTTAGAAATATGTTTTTTCAATTTTTGTTATTTTAAATTCACACCATAATTTTAGAAACTTTGAATAATAACATTTTTTTGATAACGATATTTGATTATTGTATTTTTAATAAATAAATCATTTTTCTCAATTGTAATTTGTGGATAATTCTGAAGCAATCTATTTAGATTATTACATTTTCCAAATAGGAAAAAAAACAATCCAAAATATTTAAATGCATTTCTAAAAATTGCTCATATCTAATACATTCTTTTTACCAAGATTTAAATAAAAAGAAAGACTTTTTTCAAGAAAATTGAGGTGAAAATATGTGAACTCAATCAAAAGAAATCTTGAATTATTCATAAGCAAACCCTGCTGATTTGAAAGAATCATGAGTTCAATTGTTTAAATTCTTGAATTTTATTATTCGTTAATTCTGGATTTCATGAATTTTATTATTCGGGAATTTCGCAGTGTCGGGAATTTTATTTTTCATTATTTTCTAGTTCCATATCGACTATATGGGATGACTGAAAAATCCTGAAAAATAAAATTCCCGCCACTGTAAAATTTTCCAACTGGGAAATTCCCCAATTTGAACAATTAAGAATTTTTTTTCTTCAATACATATTATTTTTCTATTCAAAATACAATAATCAAATAATCGCATAACAAAATTATTCCTGATGTTTAAAGTTTCTAAAATTATCATTTAAATTTAAAATTACAATAAATGAAAAAATAGATTTCCGGGTGAAATTTTTTAAAAATTAATGTTATTTTGAATTTAAATAATAATTTTACAAACTTTAAACAATAAAAATATTCTTATTTTGATAAACATATTTGATTATTGTATTTTTGATCCGGGAATTTCATTGTTCGGAAATTTTATAATTCAGAAATTTTATAATTCGGGAATTTTATTATACGGGAATTTTCCAATTCGGGAATTTTATTATTCGGGAATTTTCCAATTCAGGAATTTTATTATTCGG
>JAABKJ010008056.1:0-11546 GCA_011634705.1 Andricus grossulariae | reverse complement strand
AAATTTATTATTTGAGTTGAAAATTCGTTTATTTTTGCTGAATTTAACTGTGTCGTATTGAAAATTAAATTTTTTATTTGTAAAAATATCAATTATTACATTTTTGGTTGAAAATTAATTTTTTTGTTTGAAAATTTAACAATTCCATTTTTGGTTTGAAATTTCTTATTTTTAGTTAAAATTCATCTATTTGGATGAATGTTTAAATACTTTGTTGAAAATTAATTTTTTTATTGGTTGAAAATTCATCATTTGAGTTAAAAATTATATCATTTTTGTTGAATTTGACTATTTATTATTAAAAATTGAATTCTTTTTGTAAAAATATCAATTATTACATTTTTCGTTGAAAATTAATTTTTTGTGTGAAAATTTAACAATTCCATTTTCGGTTGAAAATTTCTCATTTTAAGTTGAAAATTCATCTACTTGGTTACAAATTTAACTATTTTGTTGAAAATGTGTTCTGAACAAATTAGTTTAAAATTTAGATTTTTAATTGAAGATTAATTTCTTTGATTGGAAATGTAACTATTTTTTCTAAATTTTTTTTCCAGGTTGAGAATTGACTTTTATAACTGAAAATCTAACTATTTTAGTTTTAGTAGAAATTTTAGATTTTTTACTTAGAAATTTGCCTTTTTGGTTTGAAAATTCATCACTTTTGGTGGAAAAATGAACAAAAAATCTCTTTTTTCAACCAAACAGTTTAATTTTTAATCAAATAGTTAAATCTTGAACCAAAAAAAAATTAATTTGCAAGCCGAAAAACGATTTTTATGTAAAACAGTTTATTGTACTCGAAAATATATATTTTCATCAAAAAGTTGATTTTCAACCAAACACTTGAATTTTTAACAAAAAAAGAAGAAATTTCAGTCCAAGAAGATTAGTTTTCTACTAAAAAAGAGGAGTTCTAAACTAAAAAAGATAAATCTTCAACGAAAAAAAAATTGCAAAAAATTAGTTCAACTTTGATCCTCGTAGTTGAATTTTCAATAAAAATGTATCAAAAACAGTTATGTTGAACCATAAACAAATAAAAAATTTCTGTGAAAATATTTGAATCCTCCACCAAAGAAAATTAATTTTTAACCGAAAAGTTGCATTTTTCCAAAAAAGATTAGGTTACAACAAAAACGGATGGATTTTCATAATAAAAAGACAAATTTTCAAAAAAGCAAATAAATTCTCAAACAAGAAATATTTCAGTTGAATTTTCAACACCAAAATATTGAAATATCAAATTGAAATATTGTATCAGGGTGGCCGCAAAACATTATTTTCAAAATCCCTTAATATTCCCCTGAAAAATTTTTCATTTGCTGTGACTATAAATATTCAAAAACCAGAATCCTAATCTTGTAACATTTTCAACATTCAATCTTTTATAAAAATTTCTTATTTCTAGGTTTTTCGTCAACTACGGCCACCTTTGTTTAGAGGTTGTAGCCTGAAAGTCCGAGTTCGATTCCTGCTACCGGTAAAAATATGAAAAAATTTGTTATTACAATTTTTTTAAAACATCACTTTACATGATTACAATATAAGCTGTATATTTATGAAAAATACTATTAACGAAAGAAGATGATTTTTAATAAATTTTAGTTATATTTGTAGCGCAGAAATTTCAATCGCACGTTATTAGAATTTTAAAAATCTGTTTGTAAATCATTTTTGCAAATTTTCTTTTGAAATTTAATTTCTGCAACATTTGAACAACTTGTTCTTTAATACGCGTAATCAATTATTGTAATTATTATCTTTTTATTTCACTTCGCCAACTTAAATTTCACAAATTTACTGAATTATACGTGGCCAGAAATTGAAATACAACATAAAAATAAAATTTTTTATTAAGTGTGATAACAAGTTAAATTTTGAACTGTTTTCTACACTGCTTGAATGACTTTCAGTGTTTAAAAAAAATCTAAAATAAAATGCACGTTCGTTGAAAAATAGACAAACTCTAATTTCTTTTATGAAAATTTGTCAAATAACTAATAATTCTTATCAATTTTCAATTTTCAAAGCATCATAGAGAACAGCCATCGGCAAGACATTCTTAGTTGATTTCGTAAAAAAAAATGGACCTATTCCTCAAAAAATAGCCAAACTCTTAAATTTGTTTATAAAAATTATTCAGATAATTAAACATTCTTATTAATCTTGAAAGCGAAGATTCATCGAAAAGGCAGTTTAGTTCATTTCTTAAAAAATAGGCCTATTTGTTGAAAAATAGACAAACTCTGAATTTCTCTATGAAAATAGTCTAATTAATTAATAATTTTTGTGAATTTGCAAATAATCATAGTAAAAAGTAATTTGGAAAGACAGTCTCAGTTTATTCCGAAACAATTAAGCCTATTTTTTGAAAAATAGTCAAGCTCCGAATTTGTTTATAAAAACTGTTTAAATAATTGAACATTAAAATCAATTCTTCAAGTATCATGGCGAAGATTCATCGAAAAGGCATTTTCAGTTCATTTCATGAAAAAAGGCCCATTCGTTGAAAAATAGCCGAACTCGGAATTTCGTTTATAAAAATAGTTTGAATATCTAATAATTTTTGTGAATTTGCAAAAATTAATAGCGAAATTTAATTTGGGAGACATTCTAAGTTGTTTTAAAATAAAATGAAGCCTATTCGTAGAAAAATAGCCAGGCTATGAATTTTTTAATGAAAATTGTTTAAATAATTGAACATTTTAATTAATTTTTGAAGTATCATAGCTTAAATTCATCGGAAAGGCATTCTCAGTTGAATTCGTGAAAAAGTTGAGCTGATTCTTTGAAAAATAGCCAAACTCTGAATTTCTTTATGAAAATAGATTGAATAATTAATAATTTTTGTGAATTTGCAAATAATCATAGTGAGAAGTAAAAAAAATTAAGCCAATTTTTTGCAAAATAGCCATGCTCAGAATTTGCTTATGACAATTGTGTCAATAATTGAATATTTAAATTAATTTACAGAGGATCATAGCGCAAATTCATAGAAGAGGCATTTTTCGTCGATTTCCTAAAAAAGTTGAGCCTATTCGTTCAAAAATAGCCAAACTCTGAATTTCTTTATGTAAAATTTCCTATCCATAAAAAAAAATTGTAATGTGATTTTCGAGTTTAGCGAGCCAAAATACATAGGAAAAAAATAGTGGCATTGAATGTACAGAACTTTTTTTAAAATTTTGTAAACTGGTGTTATCATAGCAAAAAGTCGTTGTGAAAGGCCTTCTTAGTTGATTTAGAATAAAATTAAGCCTATGCGTTTATGAACAGCCAAATTTTGAATTTGTTTATATGACAATAAATTACTCTAAATTTGTGTAGCATAATAGCAAAAATTTATCGGAAAGAGATTCTTAGTTGATTGTGTAAAAAAAAAGTCAAGCTGATTCGTTGAAAAATAGCCAAACTCTGAATTTCTACCTGAAAATATTTTAAATAATTAATAATTTTTGTGAATTTGCAAATAATCGATGTAAAAAATAATGTTAAGACACTCTTAGTTTATTCCGAAAAAATTTAGCCTATTTGTTGAAAAATAGCCAAAATCTGAATTTCTTCATTAAAATTTTTTAGTTATAAATTAATTAAATTATAATTAGTTATTATTATAATTACTGGAATTTACAAATTATCATACCAAAAAGTCATTTGAAAAGACCTTCTTAGTTAAATTAAAATAAAATTAAGCCTATGCGTTCAAAAATAGCCAAACTTTGAATTTTTTTAAATACTGATAAATTATTGTAAATTTGTATAGCATAATAGCAAAAATTTATCGGAAAGAGATTCTTAGTTAATTGTGTAAAAAAAAAGTCAAGCTGAATCGTTGAAAAATAGCCAAACTCTGAATTTCTACCTGCAAATAGTTTAAATAATTAATAATTTTCCTGAATTTCCAAATAATAGTAGTAAAAAGTAATTTTGAAAGACACTTTTAGTTTATTCCGGAAAAATTGAGCCTATTTGTTGAAAAATAGCCATGCTCTGAATTTGTTTATGACAATTGTTTAAATAGCGCAGATTTATAGAAAAGGCATTGTTTGTTGATTTCGTGAAAAAGTTGAGCCTATTCGTTGAAAAATAGCCAAACTCTGAATTTTTATATGAAAATAGTTTAAATAATGATTAATTTTTGTGAATTTGCAAATAATCGTAGTAAAAAGTAATTTTAAGACACTCTTAGTTTATTCCGAAAATATTGAGCTGATTTGTTGAAAAATAGCCATTCTCTGAATTTGTTTATGATAATTGTTTAAATAATTGAATATATTAATTAATTTACAAAGTATCAACGCAAATTCATAGAAAAGGCATTGTTTGTTGATTTAGTGAAAAAGTTGAGCCTAGTTGAAAAATAGCCAAACTCTGAATTTCTTTATAAAAATTTTCTAAATTTAAATTAGTTAAATTAAAATTAGCTATTATTATAATGAGCATAATTTGCAACTTATCAACGTTAAAAAATCATTCGTTGAAAAATAGCCAAGAATTGAATTTCTTTAAGAAAATTGGTTAGTTTTAAATTAGTTAAATTAGAATTAGTAATTATTATAATTAGTGGTATTCGCAAATTATTATAGCAAAAATTCATTTGGAAAGACATTCTTATTTGATTTAAAATAAAATTAAGCCTATGCGTTCAAAAAGAGCGAAACTTTGAATTTTGTTAAATACTGATATATTACTGTTAAATAGTATAATATCAAAAAAATTCATCGAAAAGGCATTCTTAGTTGATTCCGTAATAAAATTGATCCTATTCGCTATAAAATGGTGAAACTGAATTTTTTAATAAAAATTTGCATACATTTGCCAAACAGCATCTATTTTCAATTTATCTTAATGAAACATTAATCTTTCTCACATTCATACAAAAACTTTGGATATAAATAAGCTAAACATTGCCAATTCCAAAAAATAACTTTTCTTCACTAATTTCTTTATAACGTAATAATAAGTTTGAAAAAATTAGGTTCGAGCACCGAAAATTATATCAAGATAGTTTTCGCATGGCAAGGATTCATCGAAAGGCATTTCGCTTATTTATATTTATTTATTTATTTTTCCAACATGGTTCTCCTAAAAAGTTAAAGAAAAGTCAATTTATTGTTTAACGAAAAACAAACAGGAACTTTTTATAAAAAATACGAACACACAAATCTTTTCGTAATAAAAAAAAACGAGTTTAGTGAAAACCCGGGGAATTTATTGGGCAAACTTTAGTAGCCACCCTGAATTATTTCCATTAAATAAATATTTAACCTTAAAAAAAAAATATGCCTGAAAAAGTGAAAACCGTCTTTCGACACGAGAATGTTTCGCATTTACACTCACATGAGGAAATGCACGTCAGGGATGTTTCATGACAGCAGACAGTGAATCCGGCATTGGCAGAAAAGCTTCCGAGTGGTATGAGCAGAGTCTGAGATGTATGGGAAAATGCACAATAGGCGAAAAGCTTCCATGCTTTTGCGATTCTTTAACACGCTGCTTTCACAGGAATACTGACATACTGTCGACATAAAGCGTCCTTAGCAACGGGCCACTCAGGTTTGTTGTGTTGTGTTGTGGGCAACCAGCTGGAAAGCACTATTTTCCATCCAAGCATGCGTAGACTGTAGAGTCTAGACTCTCCAGAATCTAGAGGTGATAGGGCAAATAGAATGTGCCCATTCGAGTCCTAAGAGTCTCGATTTATTTTCGAAATTCCGTTCCGACTGCCTGAAAAGAATGGAACTCTTCTATTTCTCAAACTCGAAAGTATTTCACTTCTTTTTCCAAGAGGGGTTAACCCAGTTCGATTTTCTGTGCATTTTAAATTACAAAACTACGGGATAACACAAGATGGGATTACACAAGGTTACACACGATTACATGAGATTGCATGTGAGATTACACAAGTTTACATAGGATTACACAAGGTTACACAAAATGACATGAAAATACATGTGAGATTAAACAAGTTTACATAGGATTGCACAAGGTTACGCAAGATTAAATGAAAATGCATGCGAGATTACACAAGTTTACATAAAATTACACAGTGTTACATGGGTTTACATAAAATTACATCAAGTTAAAGAATATTATAGGGATTACTCGGGGTCGCCTAAATACATGCGATTACACGAAAATCTAGGGATTACTTGGGATTACATAGATTACATGGGATTTCAAGAAATTACGAGAGATTACAAGATTGCATAAGGTTTCAAAAGATTACAAGAGATTACCTAGAATTACACAAGATAAGGTGAAATTAAGCAAGATTACATGAAATTGCATGTGAGAATACACAAGTTTACATGAAATTGCACAATTTTACACGGGTTTGCATAAAATTACATAAAATTTAAGAATATTTTAGGGAATACTCGGGATTACATAAATACATGAGATTACGCGAGAATATAGGGATTACTTGGGATTACATATATTGCATGCGATTACATAGAATGCATGTGATTACATAGATTACATGCGAGTTTGAAAGATCACAAGGGATTACAAGATTATATGGTATTTCAAAAGATTACAAGAGATTATCTATGATTACACAGGATAAGGTGAAAACAAGATTACATGAGATTGCATTTGAGATTACACAAATTCACATGGGATTACACAAGGTTACACGAGTCTGCGTAAAATTACATAGAATTTAAAAATATTATAGGGATTACTCGGGATTACATAAATACATGAGATTACACGAGAATATGGGGATTACTTGGGATTACCTAGATTACGTGAGATCACATAGATTACATAGGATTTAAAAAAATTACGAGAAATTACAAGATTACATGAGGTTTCAAAATATTACAAGAGATGACCTGGGATTATACAAGATAAAGTGAAATTAAACAAGATTACGTGAAATTGCATGTCAGACTACACAAGTTTACATGGGATTACAAAATGTTACACGAGTTTACATAAAATTACATAAAATTAAAGAATATTATAGGGATTACTCGGGATTACATAAATACATGAGATTACACGAGAATGTGGGGATTACTTGGGATTACATAGATTACACGATATTACATAGATTACATGGGATTTTGAAAAATTACAAGAAATTACAAGATTACATGAGATTTCAAAAGATTACAAGAGATAACCTGGGACTATACAAGATAAAGTGAAATTTAACAAGATGACGTGAAATTGCATGTCAGACTACACAAGTTTACATGGGATGACACAAGGTTACAACAGTTTACATGAAATTACATGAAAGTGAAGAATATTATAGGGATTACTCAATATTACATGAATACATGAGATTACACGAAAATATAGGGATTACTTGGGATTACATAGATTACATGAGATTACATATATTACATGGTATTTCGAAAAATAACTAGAGATTACAAGATTACATGAGGTTTCAAAAGATTAAAAGAGATTACCTAGAATTACACAAGATAAGGTGAAATTAAACAAGATTACATGCAATTGCATGTGAGAATACACAAGTTTACATGAAATTGCACAATTTTACACGGGTTTGCATAAAATTACATAAAATTCAGGAATATTTTAGGGAATAGTCGGGATTACATAAATACATGAGATTACGCGAAAATATAGGGATTACTTGGGATTACATAGATTACATGAGATTACATATATTACATGGTATTTCAAAAAATAACTAGAGATTACAAGATTATATGAGGTTTCAAAAGATTAAAAGAGATTACCTATAATTACACAAGATAAAGTGAAATTAAACAAGATTACATGAAATTGCATGTGAGAATACACAAGTTTACATGAAATTGCACAATTTTACACGGGGTTGCATAAAATTACATAAAACTTAAGAATATTTTAGGGAATACTCGGGATTACATAAATACATGAGATTACGCGAGAATATAGGGATTACTTGGGATTACATAGATTGCATGCGATTACATAGAATGCATGCGATTACATAGATAACATGCGAGTTTAAAAGATCACAAGGGATTACAAGATTATATGGTATTTCAAAAGATTACAAGAGATTACCTATGATTACACACGATAAGGGGAAATTGCACAAGATTACATGAGATTTGCATTTGAGATTATACAAATTTACATGGGATTACACAAGGTTACACGAGTCTGCGTAAAATTACATAAAATAAAAAATATCATAGGGATTACTCGGGATCATATAAATACATGAGATTACAGGAGAGTACAGGCATTACTCGGGATTAAATAGATTACATGAAACTACATATATTACATGGGATATCAAAAGATTACAAGGGATTACAAGATTATATTGGGTTTAAAAACATTACAGGAGATTACCTAGGATTACACAAGATAAGGTGAAATTAAACAAGATTACATAATATTGCATGTGAAATCATACAAATTTATATGGGATTACACAAGGTTGAACACGATTAAACAAGATACACAAGATAAGGTAAAACTATATCAGATTACACAAGATTACATGAGATTACATGTGATATTACACAATGTTACATAGGGGTACATACGGTTACACAAGATTACATAGAATTACACGGGGTTATGCAAGAATATGGGAATAACATGGTGTTTTATAAGATTACAAAAAGTTACATGGGATTAAATGAGCTTACATCTGGGATAACACAAGATTACATGGGATTACAACAGATTATACAAGGTTACATAGGATTACATCGGATTCCACAATATTACTTGATATTACGTGAGATTGCAGAATATTACTTGAAATTACGTACGGAATTCCGAAACATAACATTGGATTGTACAAGATTACAAAGAATTACATAGAATTGTATGAGATTATGCAAGATTATAGTATTATTGAGGATTCCATAGATTACATGGAATTTTAAAACATTTAGCATTATACAAAAGATTACTTTGATTACACAAGATTACATAATATTACATAGGATTACACGGGATTACACAAGATTATAGAGATTACTCGAGATTACTTCGATTACATGGGGTTTCAAAAGATTACAAGATATTACACGAGATTATACAAGGTTACGTACGATTGCATGAGATTACACAATAGTGTAGTGATTACTCAGTATTCCTCGGGATTACATGGCATTTCGAAAGATTACAAGAGATTACGTGATATTACATAAGAGTAAATGAGGTTTCTCATATGATATACTGGGATTACACAAGATTACACAAAATTACATAGGATTAGATGAGATTACACAAGATTAAATGGATTACTCGGAATACTTAGATTTCATTGGATTTCAAATATTATAAGAGATTGCACAAGATTACATGGGATTACATGAGATTATACAATATAACGGAGATTAATCGGAATTACATAGATTACATTACACTTCAAAAAATTACAAGAGATTAACTCGGATTACGCAAGGTTACATAAGATTATATATGAATACATAAAATAACACAAGAATATATGGATGATTTAGGATTACTAGCGATTACATAGATTACATTACGTACAAAATTACAAAAGATAAAATGGTATAACACAAAATTACAAAGGATTACAGAGGATTGTACGAAATTACGCAAGATTATAGATTTATTTAGTATTCCATAGATTACACAAGATTACATGAGATTACAGATAGCATTATACAAGATTATTTGGATCACACAAGATTACATATGATTACATGGGATTACACAGGATAATAAGGATTACTCGGGATCACTTAGATTGCATGGGATTCTACCAGATTACAAGAAATTATACAATATTACACAAGGTTACATATGAATACATGAGATTACACAATATTGTACGGATTACTCCAGATTACTCGGCATTACATGGAATTTCAAAAGATTACAAGAGATTACATGGGATTACATATAACTGCGTGAGATTACACCGTTTTAAATGAGATTACTCATATGATATACTGGGATTACACAAGATTACACAAGATTTAATTTAATTGAGTGAGATTGCACAAAATTATCGGGATTACTCGGGATTACTTAGATTGCTTGGTATTTCAAAAGATTACAAGAGATTACACAAGATTAAAAGATATTATACAAGGTTATATAGGATTACATGAGATTACATTGCATTATAGGGATTACTCAAGACTACTTCGGATTGCATAGAGTACATGGTATTTCAAAAGATCACAAGAGATTACATGGGATTACGTGAGATTACACAAGAATAAATTACGTTTTTCATATGATATACTGGGATTATACAAGATTACATAAAATTACATAGGATTAGATAAGATTACACAAGATTATAGGGATTGCCAGGGATTACTCGGGATGACCTAGATTACATGGGATTTCAAATATTATAAGAGATTGCACAATATTGAACGAGATCACACAAGATGACACAAGTTTACATGGGATTACAAGAGATTACACAATATTATAGGGATAACATAGATTACATGGGACTTCAAAAGATTACAAAAGTCTACCTGGGGTTACAAAAGGTTACACAAGATTACATGAAATTACATAAGAATGAACAATATTATAGGGATTACTCGGGATACACAAGATGGGGTGAAATTAAACAAAATTACATGAGATCGCATGCGAAATTACACAAATATACATGGGATTACACAAGGTCACACAAGACTACATAGAATTACATAAGAATGAAGAACATTATAGGGATTATTCGGGATTACATAAATTATATTGGATTACACAAGATAAAGTGAAATTACAGAATATTACATGAGATTACATGTGAGATTATACAATTTTACATTGCTTTACATACAGTTACACAGAATTACATGGAATTACATTGGGATAAATAAGATTATGGGAATTACTCATAATTACATAGATTACATGGGATTCCATAAGACTACTTGATATTACGTGAGATTATAAAATATTACTTGAAATTACGTACGAAATTACAAAAGATAACATAAGATTACACAATGTTACAAAGGATTACATACAATTGTATGAGGTTGCGCAAGATTATAGTATTATTGAGGATTCCATAGATTACATGCGAATTGAAAAGAAATGAAGAGATTACATGGAATTACAAAAGATTACTTGAGATCAAACAAAATTACATGATATTACATATCGCATTATACAAAATTATTGAGCTTATACAAGATTACATAGGATTATACGGGATTACACAAGATTATAGGGATTGCTTGGGCTTACTTAGATTGCATTGCATTCTAAAAGATTACAAGAGATTACACAAGATTACACAAGGTTACATACAATAACATGACATTACACAATATTGTAGGATTACTCATGGTTACTCGGGATTATATGACATTTCGACAGATTACAAGAGATGACATGGGATTACACAAGATTACATGGGATTACACAAGATTACAAAGGATTACAAGAGTTTACACGAGATTATAGGGATTACTTTGCATTACATAGATTACATGAGATTACATAAATTACATGTTATTTCAAAAGATTGCAAGAGATTACATGGAATTGCACAAGATTGCGTGAGATTACACTAGATTAAATGAGATTACTTATATGATATA
>JAABKJ010008055.1:0-11546 GCA_011634705.1 Andricus grossulariae | reverse complement strand
TGGCCATGAGTGGGATTTACCGCGGTCCTACTGGGAGCCGGTGTCATTTTTAGATGGCAGTTGCTCCCAGTGAGACCCTGCGGTGGTTCTTAACCTTTAGTTTTGAATTATATATATATATACATATTTAAATCTTCAAGAAAAGAAATGAATTTTTAACTAAAATGATAAATATTTTTAATAAATTAATTTTTAACCAAGTAGTTTAAGTTTCAATTTTCAGTTAGAAAATAAAATTTTATAACCAAAAATATAACAGTTAAATTTTCAGTAAAAAATGAATGTTTAATCAAATATAATAAATCTTCTACGAAATAGTTAAATTTTCAAACGAACAGATGAATGTTCAACTAAGAATATTAAAAAGTAATTTTGTGAACGAAAAATTTAACTGCTTTGTTGAAAATTCTTCTTTCATTTATTGATTTTTTGCACTAAATATTTCACTATTTTGATGAATTTTTTTTTTTTTTTTTCTTTAATTAATTTCTTGAACTGAAAATATAACCAAAGATATTATAACTATTCCTTTTTTGATTGAAAATGTATATCTTTTAATTTAAAATTCAACTATTTGCTTGAAAATGCATGCATGTGTTGAGAATTCGTCTTTTGTAGTTGAAAATTTCTTCGGTTGAAATTTCAAGCTTCATTGTTAATTAGATGAGATTTTTTTTTTTTTAAATTCATATTCTCGGGTTAAGAATTCAACTGCTTTCAGAAAATTAGTCTTTTTTACTTGAAAATTCAACAATGTGGTAGAAAATTCTACTTGTTACAAAATCTCACTGTTTTGTAGAAAATTATTTTTTTTTATTGACAATTAATTCTCTTTGGTTGAAAATTTATCTTTAATAGGTTGGAGGTTCAGAATTTTAATTGAAATTATTACAAAATAATGTTTCGAACTGAGAATTTAACTACTTTTACTAAAAATTCTTTTTTTCTAGCTGATAATTAATTTCTTGAACTGAAAATTTAACTATTATGTTGAAAATTCAACTAATTGGTTGAAAATTAACTTTTTTGTTCGAAATTCATATTCTCGGGTTGAAAATTCAACTGTTTTGTAGAAAATTGGTCTTTTTCTCTTGACAATTCGACAATTTGACGGAAAACTATTTTTGGTTAAAAATGATCTATAGTTTAAAAATTCAATTATTTAGTTGAAAATTTGATCTTTTTTGGTAAAAAATGTATCATTTTTATATAAAAATGCAACTATTTGGTTCAAAGTTGATGTATTTTACTGGGAATTCATCTTTTTCATAGAAAATTAACTTTCTGTGTTGAAAACTCATTCTTGTTGTTGAAAATTTAACTATTTGGTTGAAAATTTGTGTTTCGTAGAAAGTTCATATTTTTAGTAAAAAATGCAACTGTTTGTTTGAAGATTAATTTGTTTTGGTTGAGGATTCAACTATTTTGTGGGAAATTCGTTCTATTTTGTGCAATTCAAACTGTTTTTGATATAAAATGAAAATCTTTTCCCGTTTTTCAGTAAATAGAAATAAAATCCGATATCAGTTGAATCTTATTTTATTGCAGACGAATCTGTAAACATTAACAATCCAAAAATCTTTATGAAAGATATGTATTTTTTTTTCACAGCAGTCTTAAACTCAATATCTATTTGCTATTTACAAAATCCACACAAACAAATGTTCAGGCCCTTTTTTACCTCTCGCAGTATTTCTATACAAATTAAAAAGCAAGAAAAGATGGCACAAGTTTGATTCTAGCACAATTCAATAATTCCTAAAATAACAAATCTCGTCACAGTCGAGTAATTCGTAGACCAGGCCAAATACGGAAGAGTCTAATAATACCAAACATAAAATTGATAATGCAACGATCTGCTAAAAGTGATTCCAGTAAAATTCGCCGTAAAAAGTAGCAAAATAAATAATTGAGACAACGTAGTAGTATCAATTTTTTTCTTTTTGCGAAGCTGAGGTTCAATTTCCCTATCGATAGATTTTGATTTTGCATAAGATTTCAGGTAAGTGAGCTACCCAGGTGTGAAATTTGCCAGTGTTAATAAATGAAAAATCAAAAGTGCCATATGAAAATATTTAACAACGAATAAATCTTCCGTAAAAATCTCCAATTAACGATTCATTTACATTCGAAAATTGATATATAAATAGTTAAATTTTCAACGAAAGAAATGAATTTTTACCTAGAATAATGAATATTCACCTAAAATGATGAATATTCAAACAAAAAATTCATTTTTAACCAAGTAGTTGAAGTTTTAACTCAAAATATCAATTTTCCACCAAGAAAGATCATAAATGTTCAAGACATGAACTTTCAACTAAAAGATAAACTTTTCGTGCAAAAATAGAAAAGCTCAATTTTCAGTTACAAAACGAAATTTTTGACCAAAAATATAACAGTTAAATTTTCAGTAAAAAAATTAATTTTCAAACAAATAAAATAAATTTTCGACGAAATAGTTCAATTTTCAACCAAACAAATGAATGTTCAACTCAGAATACATGACTTTATATTTATATTTTTTTAGTTGAAAATTTATTTCTTTGGTTGAAAATTTATCTTTAATAGGTTGAAGATTCAGAATTTTAGTTGAAAATTCGTTGTTTTTTTTTGTTAAAAATTAATTTTTTTAACTGAAAATGTAACTATTTTGTTAACATTATTTTGTGCACTGAAAATATATGTAAATATTCCTTTTTTGGTACGGAAAAGTATATTTTTTAGTTTTAAATTGAACTATTGCGTTACAAATTTAGGTGTTAAAAATTCGTTTTTGTAGTTGAAAATTAATTTTTTTGGATGAAAATTCAAACTTCATTGTTGAAAAATTATCATTAGTAGGTTGAAGATTCAGAATTTTAGTTGAAAATTCGTTTTTTTTGGATGAAAATTCAAGCCTCTTTGTTGAAAATTTATCTTTAATAGGTTGAAGATTCACAATTTTATTTTACATTTTTTGTTTGTTGAAACTTAATTTTTTGAACTGAAAATTTAACTACTTGGTTGAGAATTAACTTTTTTGTTAAAAATTCATGTTCTTGGATTGAAAATTCAACTGTTTTGTAGAAAACTCGCCTTTTTGGTTTCAAAATTCCACAATTTGATGAAAACCCATTTCTGGTTAAAAATGATCTTCAGGTTAAAAATTCAAATATTTTGTTAAAAATTTAATCTTTTTTGGTAGAAAACCGATCATTTGTAGTTGGAAATTCAACTACTTGGTTCAAAATTTATTTAATTTGTCGAGAATACATCTTTTCAGGGAGAAAATTAACTTTCTGTGTTAAAATCTCATTTTTTATTGAAAATTTGAATATTTGTTTAAAAAAGAAACTGTTTGGTTTAAAATTAATTTGCTTTGCTTGAGGATTCAACTATGTTGTTGGAAATTCATCCTTTTTGGTTCAATTCAAACGGTTTACATAAAATGAAAATTTTTTCTTTCTTAAAATATCAACTATTACTTTTGTTCAAAAATCATAGCTCAGTAAATCATCAAGTCGTTGATTTCGTTGAAAAAATAAAATCCGATATCGCTGAAATCTTATTTTATTGCAGACGAATCTGTAAAAATTAACAATCCAAAATTAAACGCAATATCTATTTCCTATTTACAAAATCCACACAAATAAAGGTTCAGGCCCTTTTTTCACATCTCGCAGTATTTCTATACAAATTAAAAAGCAAGAAAAGATGGCACAAGTGTAATCCGACACTGCTATAGATAGCACTAGGATAAGTATTCCAGCGCAATTAAATAATTCCTAAAATAACAAATCTCATCGCAGTCGAATAATTTGTAGACCAGGCAATATGAAAATATTTATCAAAGAATAAATCTTCCTGTAAAAATCTCCAATTAACTATCCATTTATATTCGAAAATTTATATATATAAATTTTCAACAAAGAAATGAATTTTTTACTAAAATGATTACTATTCAACAACAAGAAAATGAATTTTCAACCAAGTAGTTGATGTTTCAACACAAAAAAATGAATCTTCTACAAAAAAAAAACAATAATTTTCAACTAAAAAAAGATAAACTTTTCGACCAAAAATAGAAAAGTTCAATTTTCATTTACAAAATCAAAATTTTTAACCAAAAATAGAACAGTTAAATTTTCAGTTAAAAAAATAATTTTCAACCAAATAAAATAAATTTTCTACGAAATTGTCAAATTTTCAACCAAACAGATGAATGTTCAAGTAAGAACATGTAATTTTTGTTAAGAAAGAGAAATTTTCTATAAAATGGAATAGTTGAATTCTCAAATCAAAAAAATAATTTTCTACCAAAATGCCGAATTTTCAACAAAATACATGAGTTTTTAACTAAAAAATGTAAATTTCCATGCAAAAATGGAGTGCTTAAAATTTCGGTTTGAGAATAAAATTTTCAACCAAGGAAAAATGAAGTGTCAACAAACTAGTTAGATTTTCAAACAAAGAAATGAATTCTTAAATAAAATTATGAATCTTCAACCAAAAAAATTAATTTTTGACCAAATAGTTGAATTATCAACCCAAAAGTTTAATTTTTTACCAAAAAGACAAATTTTCAACAAAATACATGAATATAAAATATTTATGTAGTTGCAAATTAATTTCTTTGGTCGGAAATTCAAACTTCTTTCTTGAAATTTTTTTTTTAATTAATTTTTTGAACTGAAAATGTAACTATTTTGTTGAAACATTTATTTTTATTGTAAATTAATTTATATATCTGAAAATATAACTATTCCTTTTTTAGTTAAAAAATTATATTTTTAAATGAAAAATTCAACTACATGGTTGAAACTTCATGTATATTGATAAGAATTCGTCTTTTATAGTTGAAAATTAATGTTTTGGTTGAAAATTCAAACTTCAATGTTGAAAAGTTATTTTTAATAGGTTGAAAATTAAGAATTTTAGTTGAAAATTAGTCGCTTTTTTTGTTAAAAATTAATTTTTTGAACTGAAAACTTGACTATTCTGTTAAAAAATTTTTTTTCTAATTTCTTGAACTGATAATATAACTATTCCTTTTTTTGGTTGAAAGAGTATATTTTGACAATTTTAAATTCAACTATTTGGTACAAAATTTATGTATGTTGTTGAGAATTTGTCTTTTGTAGTTGAAAATTTCTTTGGTTTAAAATTCAACCAATCGGTTGAAAATTCACTTTTTCGTTAAAAATTCATATTCTCGGATTACAAACTAAACTGTTTTGTAGAAAATTCGTCTTTTTAGGTTGAAAATTCAACAATTTCGTAGAAAACTCAACTTTTTGGTACAAAATGAAACTGTTTTGTAGAAAATGCGTTTTTTTTAAATTAATTGCCTAAAATCAAAATTTAACTACTTCATTTAGGTTAGAAATGATCTTCTTTAGTTAAAGAATTGAACTATTGAGTTAAAAATGAAATATTTCTGGGTAGAAAATTAACTTTCTGTATTTAAATCTCAATTTTTTATTGAAAATTGATCAATTTGTTAAAAAGTATTTGTTTTGGTTAAGGATTCAAATAATTTATTGGAAATTCGTCCTTTTTGGTCTAATTCAAAATGTTTTTGATATAAAATAAAAATCTTTTCTTGGTCTTTAGTAAAGTCCTTGATTTCGCTGAAAAAATGAAATCTTATATCACTGAATCTTATTTGATTGCAGATGAATCTATTAAGATTAAGAATCCAAAAATCTTTATGAAAGATATGCATATTTTTTTCACAGCAGTCTTAAACTCAATATCTATTTGCTATTTACAAAATCCACACAAAGAAATGTTCAGGCCCTTTTTTCACATCTCGCAGTATTTCTATACAAATTAAAAAGCAAAGAAAGATGGCACAAATGTAATCCGGTACTGCTATAGATAGTACTAGGATAAGTATTCCAGCACAATTCAATAATTCCTAAAATAACAAATCTCGTCACAGTCGAGTAATTCGTAGACCAGGCCAAATACGGAAGAGTGTGATAATACCAAACATAAAATTGATAATGCAACGATCTGCTATAAGTGATTCCAATAAAATTCGCCGTAAACAGTGGCAAAATAAACAACTGAGACAACGTAGAAGTATCAAATTTTTCCTTTTTGCGAAGCTGAGGTTCAATTTCCCTCTCGATAGATTTTAATTTTGCATAAGATTTTAGATAAGTGATCCACCCAGGTGTGAAAATTGCCAGTGTTAATAAATGAAGAACCAAAAGTGCAATATGAAAATATTTCTCAACGAATAAGTCTTCCGGTAAAAATCTCCAGTTAACGGTCCATTTATGTTCGAAAACTCTTCCCAAATCGAAAGCGCCTTTCAGATAAGCCACAGGATTTACAATCAAAAATGGCAAGCCCAATATTAATTGGATTGCTCCGCAAATAAATAATTGCATCGCAGTTTTCGTTAATCCTAAATTAACTAAATACGCAATGAGTAAAGCTGGCGCGAAGAGTAAAATATTCATTTTCACAGAGACAGCTAAACTGTAGAAAATACTTCCCCAGTACCATTTGTCCTCCAAGAATGCATTCAGACTCGCGAAAAATAAAACAATCGCCAGAGGGTCGTTGAAGAGTCTTAAAACAAAAATCGAGTGAATTCTGTAGGAAGTGCAGCAGATTAAAATTAAGGCATAAGGTGGTACTTTTTTCGTTTTTGCGTAAATTCGGAAGACTAGAATTAAAAGAGTGACGTAGAGGGTTGCGAAAAAATATTGTGCTAGTTTGACATTTTTCCCGGAGGAGGTTATGTAGTATAGAATAGAAAAAATATAGACAAATCCTGCAGGATAGACGAGAGGTCCTGTGTCTCCTTTTAATTTCGAGTAATCCCAAGTGCCGTTCAAAAATCCTTCAACTTCCTGCATGTAAGCTTTCCAGTCGATTTCGGTGTAGGGCACTTTTTCGATGACGAAAATATTGAGGATTACTTCGAAAATAATTAAAATTCCGGCCGGAATTGCGAGTTTACGAGGATCGGTGGCGAGAGACATAATTTCGCTCAGTTTAGGCAGTTTTTTCAGCAAGATTTTTAACTGTTTTGTGTAATTAGTTGAATTTGTTGTGCTTTTGAGGTTAGAACGGTGTTCTCGGCGTGGCGCCATTTTGGAATTACTACGTGTTTGAGACCCCCCACCAGCCCCGTGGCCATCGACATACAGAAATGGACTGGCTATTCCGTGAGTGAAACGCGAATGACGAATAGAAAGAGAAGGGAGAGAGTGGTGGGCTGTCTGTCTCTTTCTGGTCAAATGTGATTGGTCTAGTATTTCTATATGTCGATGTTCTGGACCAATCACCTTTGACCAGAAAGAGACGGCCGGCCCAGCACTGTCACCCTTCTCTTTCTAATTGTCATTCGCGTTTTACACACGGAGTAGCCAGTCCATTTCTATATGTCGATGCCGTGCACGGTCTCGTGGTGGGGGAAGTTCCCTTATTGAAGCTTCCTATTATTTCACGAAGTTGCCACTTCCGGTAGTGGCGTAATAGTAGAGTAGAGAAAGTGGCGGATTAATTTGAAATTTCAATTTCAAGAAGTCAATTTAATCCAGATATATTCAATAATTTGAATAATGTCGATGCATTTTCAAATTAATGAAAATAATAAACATATATTGATACTAAAACTTATATGATTTAAAGTAGATTGCATGAAACTGATTTTTGAAAATAATAAAATAGTGCAACGAGTGGCTTTAACATACCTTATTAATCATAATGAAAATTTTCTATAACTAAAAATTGTCGATAGCAAATTAAGTTAATTAATTAATTAATTAAGTTAACGTAGAGCGCTATATCAATATCACTGGTTGAACCTATCATTTGCGGTAACTGGTATATTTTAGTAAATGTTTTAGTTGATTGAATAAATGGTTTAGTCATTCAAACCCGGAAAATCACTGGTTCACCAGTGATAACTCCAAATGCTGATTCAACCAATGATAATATCACTGGTTCAGTTTAAGAGAGTGAGTTTGGAAGAGTTTGTTTTCAAATTGTTTAGGCTGTTGCAACGGTGTCCAAGAAAATGGAAAAATTTGTTGATCACTCGAACTTTATCACTAAGATTCGATACATCAATATTAAAGTTTTGAAAAAAAAATGTGAAAATTGTCTAGACTCCCGCGACATCCAGCGATGACAGCACTGGAGGTAAACAGTCGCATCTTCATGCTGCCTAGAGTTTTGAGTCGGGTAAATTACCCTGGTAAAGTACATTAATATTGGTAAGTTACCGGGTAACTTACCCGACGTTCGTTCTCGGCGAGAATTGATGAGAATTTATTTTTTTCTCCTTCCAAATTTCCGTGAAGCGCATTTCTGGCAACGACAACTTTGCTTTCGTTATCGATTTGCATTTCCAATCACTTTTTTCCAATATTTTTTATTTAGTGCACCAAATACCGAAAAAAGATAGAAACTGGTATTATTGAATTCAGCTGTTTCTTGAAAAGCGTAGAGCTGCTAGGAACACCTTATCTTCAGTTTAAAAATATCACATTATTTAGTTTAAATAAGAAACTTGACTGAATGTTACATATGTGGACAGTTTTTGAAATAAATAATTGTTGCTTATTTGATTTTTTTGTTTTAATTATTTATATTTATTAAAATGTAATAATTTTATTTTTTGAATTTTTTGCAGTATTGCAAGACAACTATACGGAGTCTTCTTAAAATTTTATAAATTTATTATTTCAATGCTTACAAAGTTTTGCATATTTTAAATGTACCTGAATAGGCGCTGTTTATAATTTATTCTGTAAGTGCTAACATTATCTGATTAATGAATTTTTTAGATGTTAAAGGATTGTCGACCACTGTCAATAAATGTTCAAGATGTTATAGTTAATTTTCGATCATTTGGTATATTTATTGTAATAAAAAATATTTAAAAAATATTCCAAATGATCGAAAATTAACTATAACATCGTGATCATTATCTAATTACTTTTAAAAATAACAAAAAAGCATTATAATTGAATATTCTCATAAATTCTCGATAAATTCTCGAAGCTTCGGTAACATACCGGTATGTTACGGGTAATGTTACTCGATTTTAAATTACCGAGAATTTAAAAACTACAAATGTGTTGTCTCTAGCACGGGATTTTACCACCCACCAGAGTGCGCGATCTGTTCGGGTCCGATTTCTGCGAAAATTCAAATTTAATAAATGAAAAATAGTAAAATAATAGAAAGTAAAAAAGTAAGTCATTCGGTTTGAAAATAAAAAATTGATATTTTTATTACTGGTCAGTTTTTCTTGCGTAGTTCTGAATTTCACAAACATAACATTATTGTCTACTGAAAGAACGTTCTAAAGTACGTGTTTTCCTTATATCCTCTATTTTTTAAATTGAAACAAAAAGATTAGTATTCTACCAGAAAAAGAAATTTTCAGCAAAACACAAACTTACAGCCAAATACATATCTGAAAAAAAAATATTTTCTGATAAAAAAAAACGATGTTCAACTACAAAAATTAATTTTCAAACAAAACTCGAATACTTAAATTTTCAACGAAAGACATGAATTTTCCAATTGAAAGATAAATTTTCAACCAAAAACGGAAAAATTGAATACAAAGTTAAAAAAATTAATTTTCAATAAAAAAAACAAAGTTTTAACAAAATATTTAAATTTTTAACAAAACATCGGAATTTTCAGTAAAAAAAGATAAATATTCAAACCAATAACTTTATACCTAAAAGACATATTTTTGTCAGGAATAAAATTAATTTTCCGCCAAACAAACAAAAATCAACTAAAAATGTTATAGTTACATTTTTAGTTTAAAAATTATTTTTCAACAATAAAACTCTTTTACGACGAAATATTTCAATTCTCAACGAAAGAGGTGAATTTTCAACGAAAAAAGATACATTTTTAACCAAAAATGGAATAGTTTAATTATTAGTTAAGAAATTAATTTTCAACAAAAAAAAAAGAAATTTTCAACAGTATAGTTCAATTTTTAACCAAAGACATGAGTCCACAAACAGAAAGAATAATATTTTACCAAAAAAGACGAGTTTTCAAGAAAAAGTATGAATTTTCAACTAAAAATGATAAATTTATAACCAAAAATGAAATAGCTAAATTTTCAGTAAAAATGAAAATATTTTCAGCAAAAAAAAAAACAAATTTTCAACAAAATAATTATATTTTTCACCAAAGAAATGAATTTTTCGCCAAAATAGATCACTTTTCAAAGAGAAGAATAATTTTCTATGAAAAAAATTAATTTTGAATCACATAGCTGAACTTTAAACTAAAACAGGTACATTTTTCAGCAAAAGAAACACCAATTTAAAAAACAATCGTTAAATTTTCAACCGAAGAAATTATTTGTCAATAAAATACATGAATTTTTAAGCAAATAGTTGTATGTTAACCAAAAAAAAAGACAAATTTTCAGCGAATGAAATAATTGTTCAGCAAACAGTTGAATTTTTAACCAACAATATCAATTTTCAACCAAAAGAGACGAATTTTAAATAAAATATATGAATTTCCAACCAAAAAGATGAATTTAAAACAAAAAAATAATTTTCTACCAAAAAGTCGAATTTTTAACTAAAAAAAATTTTGTAACCGCAAATTTAAACTTAAGTTTCCGGTTGAAAAAAAAAATAATTTTTAACAACAAAAAAATGAATTTTCAGGATTATCAATTTTAAACCAAAAATGGAATAGTTTAATTTTCGGTGAAAAAAATTATTTCGAACCAAAAAATGGAGGTTTGACAAAATACTTAAATTTTCAACCAAAACTAATGAATTTATAACCAAAAACCTGAATTTTCAATAAAATACCATATGAATTTGTAACCAATTGGTTGATTGTTAACTGAAAAAAGACAAATTTTGAACGACTGAAATCATATTTCAGCCAGCAGTATAATTTTTAACCAACAATATTAATTTTCAACCGAAACAGACGAATTTTGAATAAAATACATGAATTTTCAACCAAAAAGATGAATTTAAAAAAAAAAGATTAATTTTCTACCAAAAAGTCGAATTTTCAACTAAAAAAAAATGTTGTCACTGCAAATTTAAACTTCAGTTTTCGGTTTAAAAAAAAAATTAATGTCTAACAAAAAAAAATGAATTTTCAAGATTATCAATTTTAAACCAGAAATAGAAGAATTTAATTTTCGGTCAAAAAATTATTTTGAACCAAAAAAAGGAGGTTTGCCAAAATAATTAAATTTTCAACAAAAACTGATGAATTTTCAAACCAGAGGAATAATTTTATAAGAAAAAAAATCAAATTTCAACCACATAGTTGAAATATCATCTAAAAAGATCAGTTTTTAAGCAAAAGAAAAACGAATATTCAAATTTTTAGTTAAATTTTCAACCGAAAAATGATTTTTCATCTAAAAATATAAATTTTAAAGCCAGGAGATTAATTTTTTATTGAAAGAGACGAATTGTCAATAAAATATATGAATGATTTTTCACCATAAGTGTATGGGATATTATTGTTTATTTTATAACTATTTTATTATGTAATTTAATAGCTTTTGAACACCCCCCTCC
>JAABKJ010008054.1:0-11546 GCA_011634705.1 Andricus grossulariae | reverse complement strand
AGATTGTTAACGAGATAGAAAAAGATAGACGTTGATAGATGTAGTATAGGATGAGATAGAGAAGAGGTTATTGAAAAAAATAGAAGGAAATCAAAATTGATACTAAGATAGTAAAAGATTGAGGTAGATTGATGAAGGATAGGATGGAAGAGAGAGAAGAGAACATGGAAAAATATATACTGGAATTTAGTTTGACAAACAGATAGAAAAAGATAGACGAGAGTTTAGATTGACATGGAGATAAAAAAATATTAATGTGGGCAGATAAATGACAGGATAAGATAGAAAAGAGGGGATTAAAAAAGATAGACGTAAATTTAGAATGACAAAGAGATAGAAAAAGATAGACGTTGATAGATGTAGTGTAGGATGAGTTAAAGGAGAGGGGATTGAAAAAGATAGACGTAAATTTATATTGACAAAGAGATAGAATAAAATAGACGTTGGTAAATGTTGGATACGATGAGATAGAGAAGAGGATATTAAAAATGATAGACGGGGATTTAAATTGATCAAGAGATAGAAAAATATTAGCGTGGATAGATAAAGGATAGGATAAGATAGAAAAGAGGGGATTAAAAAATATAGACTTGAATTTAGATTAACAAAGAGGTAGAAAAAGACAGACGTTGATAGATGTAGTATTGGATGAGATAGAGAAGAAGGGATTGAAAAAGAAAGACGGGGATTTATGTTGGAAAAAAGATGAGAAAATATTGACGTGGATAGATAAAGGATAGGATAAGATAGAAAAGAGGGGATTGAAAAAAAATAGATGGAAATCAAAATTGACAGAAAAATAGTAAAAGATTGAGATAGATTGATGAAGGATAGGATGGGAGAGAGAGAAGAGGATATGGAAAAAGATAGACTTGGATTTAGTTTAACAAAGAAGTAGAAAAAGATAGACGTTGATAGATGTAGTCTAGGATGAGATAGAGAAGAAAAGACTGAAAAAGATAGACGAGAACTTAGATGGACATGGAGATAAAAAAATATTAATGTAGGTAGATAAATGACAGGATAAGATAGAAAAGAGGGGATTAAAAAAGATAGACGTAAATCTAGAATGAAAAAGATATAGAAAAAGATAGACGTTGATAGATGTAGTATAGAATGAGTTGGAGGAGAGGGGATTGAAAAAGACAGACGTGAATTTAGATTAACAAAGAGATAGAATAAGATAGACCTTGATAGATGTAGTATAGGATGAGATAAAGAAGAGATAATTAAAAAAGAAAGACGGGAATTTAGATTGGAAGACAGATGAAAAAATATTGACGTGGATAGATAAAAGATAGGATAAGATAGAAAAGAGGGTATTAAAAAAAGAAAGACTTAAATTTAGATTGTCAAAGAGATAGAAAAAGATAGACGTTGATAGATGTAGTATAGGATGAGATAGAGAAGAGGGGATTGAAAAAAATAAACGGGAATTTAGATCGACAGAGAGATAGAAAAAGATAGATGTTGATAGATGTTGGATACGATGAGATAGAGAAGAGGAGATTACAAAAGATAGACGAAAATTTAGATTGACAGAGATACAGAAAAATATTGACGTGGAAAGATAAAGGATAGGATAAGATAGAAAAGAGGGGATTGAAAAAGAAAGACTTTAATTTAGATTGTCAAAGGGATAGAAAAAGATAGACGTTGATAGGTGTAGTATAGGATGAGATAGAGAAAAGGGGATTGAAAAAAATATACGGGAATTTAGATTGGAAGTTAGATGAAAAAATATTGACGTGGATAGATAAATGACAGGATAAGATAGAAAAGAGGGGATTGAAAAAGATAGACGTACATTTAGATTGTCGAAGAGATGGAAAAAGATAGACGTTGATAGATGTAGTATAGGATGAGTTAGAGGAGAGGGGATTGTAAAAGAAAGACGTGAATTTAGATTGACAGAGAGATAGAATAAGATAGACGTTGATAGATGTTGGATACGATGAGGTAGAGAAGAGGAGATTAAAAAGGATAGACGGAAATTAAGATTGACAGAGATATAGAAAAATATTGACGAGGATAGATAAATAGGATAGGATAAGATAGTAAAAGGGGATTAAAAAAAAAACTTAAATTTAGATTGCCAACAAGATAGAAAAAGATAGACGTTGATAGATGTTGGATGCAATGAGATAGAGAAAAGGAGATTGGAAAAGATAGACGGAAATTTAAATTGACAGAGATATAGAAAAATATTGACGTGGATAGATAAAGGATAGGATACGATAGAAAAGAGAGGATTAAAAAAGAAAGACTTAAATTTAGATTGCAAACGAGATAGAAAAAGATAGACGCTAATAGATGTAGTATAGGATGAGATAGAGAAGAGGGGATTGAAAAAGAAAGACAGGAATTTAGATTGGAAGAGAGATGAAAAAATATTGACGTGGATAGATAAATGACAGGATAAGATAGAAAAGAAGGGATCGGCAAAATAGAAGGAAATTCAAATTTATAGAAAGATAGTAAAGGATTGACGTAGATTGATGAATGATAGGACGGGAGAGAGAGAGAAGCGGGTATGGAAGAAGATAGACTAGAATTAGGTTTAACAAAGAGGTAGAAAAAGATAGACGTTGATAGATGTAGTATAGGATGAGCTAGAGAAGAGGGGATTGAAAAAGAAAGACGGGAATTTAGATTGGAAGAGAGATGAAAAAATATTGACGTGGATAGATAAAGGAGAGGATAAAATAGAAAAGAGGGGATTTAAAAAAAATAGAAGGAATTCAAAATTGACAGAAAGATAGTAAAAGATTGAGGTAGATTGATGAAGGATAGGATGGGAGAGAGAGAAGAGGATATGGAAGAAGATAGACTTGAATTTAGTTTAACAAAGGAGTAGAAAAAGATAGACGTTGATAGATGTAGTATAGGATGAGATAAAGAAGAAAAGACTGAAAAAGATAGACGAGAACTTAGATTGATATGGAGATAAAAAATATTAATGTGCGTAGATAAATGACAGGATAAGATAGAAAAGAGGGGATTAAAAAAGATGGACATAAATTTAGATTGACAGAGAGATAGAAAAAGATAGACGTTGATAGATGTATTATAGGATGAATTAGAGGAGAGGGGTTTGAAAAAGGCAGACGTGAATTTAGATTGACAAAGAGATCGAATAAGATAGACGTTGATAGATGTAATATAGGATGAGTTATAGGAGAGGGGATTAAAAGAGAAAGACTTAAATTTAGATAGTCAAAGAGATAGAAAAATATCGACGTGGATAGATAAAGCAGAGGATAAGATGGAAAAGAGGGGATAAAAAAAATAGAAGGAAATCAAAATTGACAGAAAGATAGTAAAAGATTGAGGTAGATTGATGAAGGAGAGGATAAGAGAGAGAAAAGAGAATATGGAAAAAGATAGACTTGAATTTAGTTTAACAAAGAGGTAGAAAAAGATAGACGTTGACAGATGTAGTACAGGATGAGATAGAGAAGAGGAGATTGAAAAAGATAAACGGGAATTTAGATTGACAGAGAGATAGAAAAATATCGAGGTGGATAGATAAAAGATAGGTTGAGATAGAGAAGAAGGGATTGAAAAAGATAGAAGGAAATTAAAATTGTCAGAAAGATAGAAAAAGATTGATGCAGATAGATGAAGGATAGAATGAGTTAGAGGAGAAGGGATTGAAAAAGATAGACGGAAATTTAGATTGACAGAAATATAGAAAAATATTGACGTGGATAGATAAAGGATAGGATAAGATAGAAAAAAGGGAATTAAAAAAAAAAGACTTAAATTTTGATTGTCAACGAGACAGAAAAAGATAGACGTTGATAGATTTAGTATAGGATGAGATAAAGAAGACGGGATTGAAAAAGAACGACGGGAATTCAGATTGGAAGAGAGATGAAAAAATATTGACGTCGATAGATAAAGGACAGGATAAGATATAAACGAGGGGATTAAAAAAGATAGACTGGAATTTAGATTGACAAGGAGACAGAAAAAGATAGACGTTAATAGATGTAGTAAAGTATGAGTTAGAGGAGAGGAGATTGAAAAAGATAGACGAGGATTTAGATTGACAGAGAGATAGAAAAATATTGACGTGGATAGATAAAAGATAGGTTGAGATAGAAAATAAGGGATTGAAAAAGATAGAAGGAAATTAAAATTGTCAGAAAGATAGCAAAAGATTGATGCAGATAGATGAAGGATAGGATGAGTTAAAGGAGAGGGGATCGAAAAAGATAGACGTGAATTTAGATTGACAAAGTGATAGAATAAGATAGACGTTGATACATATTGGATACGATAAGATAGAGAAGAGGATATTAAAAAAGATAGACGGGGATTTGACTTGACAGAGATATAGAAAAACATTGAGGTGGATAGATAAAGGGTAGGATAAAATAGAAAAGAGGGAATTAAAAAAGATAGACGTAAATTTAGATTGACAAAGAGATAGGGAAAGATAGACGTTGATAGATGTAATATAGGATGAGATAAAGAAGAGGGGATTGAAAAAGATTGACGGGAATTTAGATTGACAGGAGATAGATAAATATCGACGTCGATAGATAAAAGATAGGATAAGGATAGAAAAGAAAGCATTGAAAAAGATAGAAGGAAATTAAAATTGACAGAAAGATAGTAAAAGATTGATCTAGATAGATGAAGGATAGGATGAGATAGAAGAGAGGGGATTGAAAAAGATAGACGTGAATTTAAATTAACAAAGAGATACAAAAAGATAGACGTTGATAGATGTAGCATACGATTAGATAGAAAAGAGGAAATTGAAAAGAAGGTATACATTTGCTCTATCTTCTTCTATCATAAATATTCAAAATTATTCAAAAAGATAGGATCTCTATCTTCTTACTTCCAACGAGGTATGCTATCAAAATAAGAGTTCAAACACTTTTATTATAATAATATATTCACAATAAAGTAATAGCGTTTCGGAACTTTTTTGTAAACATTAGGTAAAATTTGTTCCAATTGAATTATGTAATGATTCAAGAACTGTAAGTAGAAACAGTTTCTTAAGAAAAAGGAAACAGTGTTTTATTAAGAACTGTTATATTGTTTAAGTGACAGAAATGTCCTGTAAAAACTTAACAGTATAACATACCATTATTATAACTGATTTTATTTATTTATTTCATAACTGAGTAGAAACTGTTCTATAACTGTTACATAACCACAATGTTACAGAGATTATATAAAATTCTTTCAGATTTAGTTCTGTAAATGTGACAGAACGTTGTGAAGTTCACGTTATGAAGTGCTGTTACAAATTGATTCTATAATAATTCAAGAACTCTAAGGAAGAAATTAATTTTGCATTCTATAACAATTCAAATTCCTATAATAAAAAATGGCTGTTTTGTTACAGATCTGTTACGAAATTTTTACAAATTTTCCTTTTAAATTTCTAGTCAATTCGATTTAATATTTATAAATTAAAATTTAATGCCAGTAAATGAAAGTGAATTAAATAAAAATTTTAATGAATTCAGGTATTTAAATTGAATCCTGGTAGATCGTATTATTATTAATAAAAAGTTATGAGAGAAAATGACTACGAACGCGCTATTAACATTTTCCTGCTTTCGAATGTGTTGAAGTAACGGTCGTTACGTAGTTGTTACATAACACTGTTTTATATCTTTTACGTAACACTGTTCGATATCTATTGCATAACATGTACATAACTGTTATTTGACACAGTAATGCTGTTACATAAGTATTACGGTTTCTTACAGAACAGTTACTAAAACGTTACAGAGTTTTCTGGGATATTATTTGAAGTATGGTTACTCTTATAATTAATATAAAATACAATTTCCAGACTATAAAAATAAGAAAGTGGAAAAATGAATTATTAAAAAATGAGGAGAGTAGTATACCTGTACGGTGACACTGGTTCTGTTCCGAGCTAAACCGTAGTACACCAGTGACTGGTTATTTACCGACAGCCGATAATGTTTCGTGTTTGTTCTAAGAGGCCACCAGTCAGTAATGTAGATCTCTTCCCAAATGACATTAATCGGCCCGTCAGTCGGTAAAGTAGGGATCTTGCATAGGGTTTACCACGGTCGATTATGTAGATTTCTACTTTATCGACCAAGACTTCAGGTTCCCATAAAGGTGGTGCATGGAGCTAGGGGAATCCCCCAGTTTCTAGAACATTCTAGAAGTATAGGTCCTAGGTATACTACTCTCAGAAGCTTTAAATAAAAAACGTACCTATCTTAAAATTGTAGATGGATTCTTTGACGAGAAATCATTAATATTTCTGATAATTTCTTTTATTTTATTTTATAGGTGTGGAGCTGCTCCATTATCAGAAGAAATTAAGGAAGCTGTAAAAACAAGATTCAAGCTTCCTTTTATTCGTAATGGTTATGGATTGACTGAAACTACCCTATCTGTAGTTTTTACTTCAGAAATTTGTAAAGAGGGAAGCATTGGAGGGCTACTTCCAGGAGTATCAGGTTTATAAATTGAAGTTTATTTTAAACTAAAAAAAGATAAATTTTGAACAAAAAATTGAAGAATTAAATTTTTAGTCAAAAAAATTAATTTTCAGCCAAGAAAAAAGGAATTTTTAACAAAATAGTTGAATTTTCAATAAAAAACAGTTTAGTTTGAAAAGAGTAATTTTCAACAAATAAGATGACTCCTAAACCAAAAAAGTCTTAGATTTAGACTTAAACTAAGAAAGATTTTTCAGTCAATAATTAACAAAAATGTTGTATTTTCAACACAAAAATATGAACTTTCTACCAAGATAATTGAATTTGAACAAAAAAAAACGATTTATTAATCAAAAACATTTATTTTCAACTAAAAAAGATAAATTTTGAGGCAAAAATAGAATAGTTACCATTCGGTTAACAAAATTAATTTTCAACTGAAAAAGATAAATTTTCAACAAAATACATCAATTTTCAACTAAAAGTATAAATATTCAACGCAAAATGGAATAGCACAATTTTGAGTTATAAAAATAAATTTCCATCCAAAAAAAGCGAATTTTTAACAAAATAGTTAAATTTTAAACCAAAGGAATGAATTTTTAACTAAAAATAGAATAGCTAAATTTTCATCCAAACAAATAAATTTTTAACCAAGAAGATTAGAATTCAACGAAAAAATATAAATTTTCCACTGTTGGTCGAATTTGAAATGGATTATTTATAATAATAATGTTAATAATTATTATTATTATTATAAAAATTATTATTAGTGAAAGAAGTGAATTTTTAACTAAAATGATGGATCTTGAACAACAACAAAATGAATTTTTAACAAAATACTTCAATTTTCAACCCAAAATTTAATTTTCTTCCCAAAAAGTCAAATTTTCAACTAAAACAGATAAATTTTCAACCAAAAATGGAATAGTTAAATTTTCAACCGATAAAAAACGATATTTCAACAAAATAGTCCAATTTTCAACCAAAGAAATGAATTCTTAACCAAAAATATAAAGTTTTAACTAATGAGATTATGTTTTTACCAAAAAGACAAATTTTCAACAAAATAGTTGAAATTTCGCTTAAAGAAGATAAATTTTCAACCAAATATTTAAATTTTAAAAGAATTTTCAATCTAGTTGTTATTAAATTTTCAACCAGAAAATAAATGAATTTTTAACCAAGAAAGATGAATTAGGAATCAAAAAGATTACGAGTAATATTCTATCACAAAAGATGAATTTTCAATTGAAGATCAATTTTCAGCCAAACATGGAATAGTTAAATTTTTAACAAAAAAGTTTTTTTAAATTAAAATAATGAATCAACAAAAAAAATGAAATTTGAACGAAAAAACTAATAGTTGATATTTCAACCATGAAAGATTTTAATTTTAAACCAAAAACGAATTTTCAACAAAATAGTTGAATCCTCAACCAAAATAGATTAATTTTCAACCAAACAGTTGTGATTTTTAAACAAATTTTCTACTAAAATATACGAATTTTTGACCCAAATAGATGAATTTTCAACCTGACTTTCCGTGACCAGTTTTAAATTCCCTAACTTTCTGGAATTCCCTGACCTGTAGCAATCCTAAATAATATTTATGATTAAAATTAGAATAATTCAGTACAATTTTTGATGAAATTCAATCTGAAAAATTCGACATACAAGTAGTTTAAATTTCACTAGTTCTCCTCTTCACAATTCTCGGTTGGTTCTCAGAAAAAATTTCGAATTTTGAATTATATAAAAAATAACTTTTCAGCCAAGGTTGTACCATTTGATGGGATTTCAAAAGAAGCTTTGGGACCAAATTGTGAAGGTGAATTATGTTTTAAAGGAGATACTATCATGAAAGGATACTATATGGATGAAAAAGCAACAAAATCTGCAATAGACGAAGATGGTTTTTTACATACTGGAGATGTTGGATATTATGACGAAGATGGATTTTTTTTCATCGTCGACAGAGTGAAAGAGCTTATCAAATACAAGGGTTTTCAAGTTCCACCAGCAGAGTTGGAATCAATTTTATTAACCCATCCAAAAATTAGAGATGCTGCAGTTGTTGGATTACCAGACGAAATTGCTGGAGAATTGCCTCTCGCTTTTGTAGTAAAACAACCTGGAGTCAAAATAAGAGCTGAAGAAATTATTAAATACGTTAATGGTAAAATCCGTCCCAAGATTTAGATTCTTTAAAAGAAATTTGATGATAAAGTTATTACTACACTACCGGCGGATAGCATCGAACCACTAACCAGCCCAGTAAAAAAAGTTGAATAGATATAAGGTGAAAACGAATTCAGGTTAGGTTTGGTGTATTCGATTAGCTGCCATTATCGAACTGGACCTTTCAATTCAATTCTGCAATGCATTACGCTCTATTCGGCCGAGTTTATATTATGATAGGAAGGGAAATTATAAGTTTTTCAGGGTAGCAATGAGTATCCCAGATAACAATACGTGCCGGCACGTGATCGGCCTGACGGGCTGGAGACCAACGTGCCTGCTAAATGCACGCGTCAGGCCGGCAGAGTTGGAAGGCGACCGACGAGCGGACAACGGTCCGGCACATTAGACGCCCGTCGGTCGTGCAAACGGCGAGGAACGACGGGCCTGCGACTTGCAAGACCGCTGCAGGCTGATAGTGCGAGTAGATTGAGATCGAAAACGCGCATGCGCGTTTCGGCTCAGCTGTTCTTACCGGGTGTCATCTCGTATGACGTTTACCTGTGAATTTTCGCTCGGATTTAGCGCGACGTGAGTGAAAAGTGCGATTTTGTTCGTTCCGTATAAATAAATAGGATCAACTTGACTTTTCGTTTGGTTTTTTCTTTTTTGGCAGATTCCTGTTTTTGGTTTGCCGTGCATAAAAGTGTCTGTGGGCTCGTCGTAAAAATCTTACAATTAGGGCTTGTGCTTCATTTGAAATTCTTCATTGGAACTGTTCTTCGACTCTTGACATCCAGCAAAACGAATTTTTACCACTCGTCAGATTCAGCAGCATTTTTCTGCAGTTGACTCCATTCGTCCGTGGGCCGGCATTTTACCCCACCGTCGGTCATGCAGTTCGCCGGACCGCGTCGCTCCCGCCTGTCGGGTTGGCTATATAGACATCAATGGTGTGCACATTAAGGTGCATATGTCCGGCACGCCGGTCCGATCGATCGGACCGCGGGCCGGCAGATCGCTTGCAGTCGACGGGCATTTTGCTATCTGGGAGCTTTCTCTTCTCAGGTCCGTTGCGACTTTCCGACCTCTTTCTGAGACCATGTTCCATGCGCTACATTATTCAAGTGATATGGATTATCGGTTTCAATTCCAGCCCGCGTATCCCAGTAAAAAAGAAAGAATTGATACGGATTGGGGCAAATTAACATTTTTTGAATGCGCGTGAATCCCGTTTTCTGATTCGTTTAAACGAATTGAGACGCATTTAGAGTGCGTTTTCAAGGTTAATTCGAAAAAAAAATTAATAAAAGGTTCATGCATCGAGACTTAAACCAGCGATCCCTCGTGTATTAGTCCAGAGTTATCCCACTGTGCTACGGGACAATTGATTAAACATTTACAATAAATTCTACATGTCCCGCACGTTGGTTTTCCTGTTACGGATTCAATTGTATAAATCAGCGCTTGCTGAAATTCGCCGGGACGAATTGGGGTGAATTCGAGTGTATATTTTACTCTCACGAATTCAGACGCATTGACCAATGTTGAAGCGTTTGCGTGCTGACACATTGAAGTGAATTCGTTAACTTCAAACTTTTGCACCGTATTTGTACGTATAAAAAGATTCAAAATTGAATTGAAGTGAAAGAAAAAAATTGAATTGAAAGTGTATATGCGTTATCAATTGAGACCCATATCGCTCGCACGTTATGAGAATCATAACGTGCGTCTAATATGCGTCGCATATCGCTTGCACGTTTTGGATTTTCATTAGCAATGTTATAAATGTATATTCTCTGTATTTATTCAATTACTAGCCGCCATGAATTCCGTGAATTCCTTGAATTCCACCCATTCCTTGCATTCTATGAATTCCGTGAATTCTGCGGATTACGTGAATAGGGTCATCCACAAAAATTTGTTTGCCTTATAGTTAAGCTTTTTATAAACTTTGACTCTCAAAGAATTTAAATGTGAAATTAAAACTGAATTTTGTTTATTTAATAATTTATTAAAAAGCGACAAAATATCAACCGGAAATGTAGAATTTTTTAACGAAACGGTGGCATGGTGCGACGTCACGCGCCGTCAAACCTGAAGACAATACGTGGTCAGTTTGACAAAAACAATCGAAATAATTAATCATCAACATTGTTTGGCTAAAAGGGTTTATTTTCATGGAGTATCAGTATGCCTGGTTACGTTCAAGTCAGTTGGGATAATTTTCCAAAAGTGATTACACTTATGATAAGTGATTTTTTTCGAAGTGCTCCAATTTCAACGTTGGTTGCTGAGACTCGAGGAGTAAAAACGAAAATATAAGTACTAAATGGGATGAATGACGTTAACCCTTTAAAACATTTATTTTTATTCATTCAATTCTTTAATTTAGAATGATAATTGGTTTAGGCGAATCGTAGCATATATGCAATATGGGCAATATAGCATCCAGAAAAGCTAACCTCACGTTTTTATAGATACTTTTATAAATACTTCTATAAAATTGGTATGAAGCTTATAATTATAAGATAGATAATTACTTTTATACATACTTTATTTTGTACCACTTGTTGCGTAAATAAACGATTTTATTTTTCGAGGTTTAAACCCACCAGCTGAAAATTCCTGTACAGGAACGTGCGTAGGTTCCTGGTACACCGTTTCCTGCCGTGGATCCTGCGAGGGAACCAGTGCAGGAACCTACTAAGGAATCTGGGTATTCAAATACCTGTACAGGTGCCTGCATTATCGTGGATGTTGCTGTAAGAAATTCCCTAGGGAGGATGCTGTGCAAGTGGGACACATTTGTAAAAAGTATCTATGAAGGTTCCTGTAGAGGTTCCTGAGCAGGTGGGACACTTGCAAAAATATCTCTGTCCCACATGAATATTCCTGTACAGGAACCTG
>JAABKJ010008053.1:0-11546 GCA_011634705.1 Andricus grossulariae | reverse complement strand
TTATTTTAGTTTTTTTTATTTGTTTTTATTTCTGAGAATGGACCCTGCTCTACCGATAACCTTCTTACCTTCATTAAGTGTAATAAAATGAGATTATACAAATTTCATGGATCCTTTATCACATCACTTAATTTTATAGTTTGAACAACGATTTCAAAGATGGAAATTCTTCACTATAGGTTATAGATATTTGTAATTCCTGTCTAATCTGTCATAAAGTCTAGAAAAGTAGATAACCTAATCCTAAGAGTACATTTAGTAAATAGTGTAAAGCCAAAGCCACATAAAAAATGTTGCATAATTTTGGGGGTAGTAGTAATTTCAAAAATTGTTGAGAATACTTTGCTTTTATGAATATCTTTGTACAGAATGAAGGAAAAAAATCAAAATACTAATCTCATTATGCCGATTGCACCGATATTGAAGTCTTTATAACGTTGTTACATCTTTTATTGTAATTACTGAACTCTAACGTTATACTATAATATAATTTTGGATACATGGATTTTCTATAGGGGTTATTGGTTAAAAATATTACGTTACAGTATGAATCTACCCCCCCCCCCCTTTGTAAAAAATCGTTCAGGGCTAGCTTTACGGAATATCCCGTAGCTCTAGCGCTATACTTGATCAGTTATTTTTACGGAAAATCTCATAATACTAGTCAGTGCCAGTCAAATTACAATTATAAAATTGAAAAGATGAACAGGAAAATCTTGAAGAATAGTGGTTATAGAAAAACAAATGTTTTTATTAGTATTTAACGGAATTTTCGATAGTGTTTCAAAACATGAAATTTTTTCCCCTTGGACATTTCTTTTCTCGGTACCTCTCTTTCCTGAGATTCTTTTTCGTCACTTAAGTAGGTCGTATAGAAAGCATACTGCTAAGTTTTGAATACACTTTCCGTTATAAATTAGCAGCATTCAAGAAGAATCTCATTATAAGTTTTGTCTTTCGGTAGAAGCAATAAGAAATAAAAAAAAAATAGTATATGAAAGAGAGACCGAAAAATTTGGGAGATGTACATCACAATATGGCCGCACCTTTCTTTGCTGAATATTCATTGCTCATCAAACAATATCCATTTTATCCTACGCAAAAAATTTACATCGTGAATCAATTCTGGTTCATATTAAGATCCTAACTACATGTATATAATAGAATCAGGTTAATAAATAATCCTTTATACAAAAGTACCTTCTATATTCTGGAATTTTTTTTAAATTTTATTCTCTGGTGGTTTCTGACTTCTAAAAATATCCCAATCTCTGATTTTCGTAAAAGTCACGAATGAGTTAATCAGATTAGAGTGTGCTGTATTCAGTTTGTTGAACTCGGTGAAAGGAGTAAAAAAAAGGTAACAGGAAAGTATGATCTGTGAGAGATGACGATCCATTTACAATTCGCCGAAATTATTCGACTCTGAACGATAAATCGCGACGTTTGACGAATGACGCATGGTCGTCCGGAAATGCCAGTCACGTTGTTTTAAGTAAACACGACCTTAAACAAGAAATAGATAAAGAATGTAAAAGGGTAAAAAAAGATTAAAGGTATATAATAGGTGGGCAATTGTTTGGTAGAAAAGAACTAATGGTTTTATCTATAGAACTGAATTGACAAAACTTAATTAAACAGAGTGAATATGTACACATTTATGTATTTTATAACAATAATAAAAAATTAATTTGCATATCATTTTCATTTTTATAAAGAGCACGTAGTCAGTTAAAATAGTGTTCGTCTTTCCGCGTTATTGAATTAATAATTTGGTAATTTAAATAATAAATTTGCATGAGTCAATCTACGAGTCAGTTAGTCAAATTAAAGTAGTCAATATTTTATGATAATTGAAATGAAAATAGTTGACCCAATTTTGAGGAGGATTTATAGTGATGTGAAAAATTACTTCGAGTGGGGTCGGTTTTCGGGTTGACAGCCCGACCCGAAAACCCGAACCGGTCGGACATTTTTTAATTGAACTTTCGGTCCAAATCGGGTTTTCGAGTCAGACCCGTCGGGTTCGGGTTTCTAAAAATTGTGCACACCCCTATTGATTTGATATTCAATTCATAATTTGTAGATGGAGTGTGATCAACCGACGAATCTGGTAAAAATCACGTTTTTTTTAAAAAAATGCTCTTTTAAACAAGTTTTTACACCTCGTATATTAATGTATCTTAAAACGCAGATAGCGAATTCAGCTATGAATATATCTGCAAATATCTTTTTCAAAGTAAAAACTAACGGAAACTACATTCTTTTAAAGAAAAGTGTTATGTTTTTCATTTGATTTTCAAGCAAATATTTAGCATATATAGAAAGAAGCATCGCCAGGTTCACCAAACGAACTGGGGGTACAAACTGTTGCTGGTAATCGTTCAAGCAGGGTAATAGTCAGCCGATTACCCCAAGCTGAAGTAAACTTTCCGTGGTTACAGGCCTGCAACATGCTGCCTCTAGCGGAGACCGCCGGAGATATCTGCGATTCACCACGGAAAATTTACCTCAGTTTGGGGTATTTACCTCGCGTTTACCCTGCTTGACCGATGAACTGCAAAATTTCGTACCTTCAATTTTTTCTGTTTTTTAACCAGCTAATTTGCTTTTATTTAATCTCTAAAGTTAATATTTCAGTTAAAATAATTATTTTTTTCCATCGAGCTTTCACTCAAATCTCGAATCCAATTATATATTTTCAACCGTTCAAAACTAATAAATTTCACTATTTTAGAATTGGCTAAAAAAGGGCATACTGGAAATAGGGTATGGGTGTGTTCCTCATTGCCCAGTATCCGTTTCCAGTTTTTACATTATATAAATTGATTGTTCTGTCCATCCTGCTACGTGAACAGTACTTTGCGTTCGTTGGTTATTAACCGGTTGGTTTCGGTTTAGCCCCCCCCCCCCCTGGGAAAGAATATAAAAAATTGGGGAGATTCCTGGAAAAGTGGGAGGAAAGGATGGGTGTCACCAAAATCACTCGCCCCGTAGTTTTGAGTTCCAACATTCTTGAGATACGAAAACAAATAAAGATACAATGGAAATTTTCAAATTGAGATGCAAACAATTTCACACTAATGGTTTTCTGTACGTGGCAAAGAGTTCCCTTACCGGTCCCGGCAGCTAAGCCACAAAGTAATATTTAATGAAATTTCTAGATTGGATTGTACGTTATTTACATTAGCATTAGAGTTTTACAAGCTGTAAACTGCACTTAAAACTCGAGTGCATTATTTGAAATATGATGCACAGAGCCTTTTCAATTTTTCGGTATGGATCAATTCCACAAATTATGTGATAATATTACAGTTATTGTCTGTAATATTTTTTATCTAAGACATGAGTCTTTTATCAGTTATTGCGACGGCTTATCGTTCAATGTCAACGTTTTCAGACCTTTAGCGAAAAAGAAGAGTTTTAATAAAAACATACGAATATAGTGTTTGCAAATTCAAGCTTCAAGTAAAAAAAATATTAACTGAGCAGTTTAAGTAATTATTACACTTTTGTAAGATAAATAATTAGAATTGAAAAAATACTTTTGACAATAAATCTTGACAAGTAGTGGAAAATAATATCGAAATTTGCGATGAATAGTCAAGTGTTTTTCATGAGATTCATGCAATTTTATGGTTATTGATCAATCTTGTAAAACTGATCTGTTAGGCGTCTAGTGAACTTTATACTCATATATGACTCAATTAAAGTAGAATATTTTTTAATTCTTATGAGGCTTTAAAAATTACTATTAAAAATATGCACTTCAAAGAGTCGCAATGGATGTTACAGAATACTATATATATTTGATTATTTAATATTTTTATTTAAAATTCAAATCTCATCGGTTTTTAGATATTAATCTTGGTAATTGGTTCATTTGATAAACATTTTTATCATGATTACGGTTATTCAAATTAATATTAACTAGGGAAGCGAAATATTTATCAACTAACTGAACTATTGAAAAATATATGCTATTTTATTTAAAGCAAATTTGATTGAAAATTTGACGACAAACCTGCGTGTGTTTGAAATTGCAAACACAATACATGAATGAATCTTCGCTGAAAATAATTAATGCTCGAATCGAATATTTTTACCAAAAAATAAAAAACTGTTTCGCGCAAATACTTTAAAGGATTTTTATACATTTTTTCCAGGGATTTGTAACAGTGAAAATTCACTACAAAATATTGAAAAGTACGCCATTAACTGATTATTAAAAACTATTATTAAGGATGCAGTACACGTATGGTCAATTAAAAAATGCATCCATCTTTTAGAATGATTTTCAAAATTGTCGAAAATAGAAACAGTGTTGATTATGCGAATTTTTGAGAAGAAATTTAAGCAATCTTTACGAAAAATTGTTTGGGTTCACATTGTTTATTTAAAAAACGTTATATGGATTTTTGTGTTTTAGTTTCAATTTTATGTAAAAGCAGCAATTTTTCTCTAATTTTATTGATCAAGAGCTGATTTTATTTCCTGAAAAATTCTTAACAATCTTCTTTACTTGAATTTTATTGCATGTTTTTTTGGAAATCATACAGTTATTATTTTTTTTACCGAACTGTCTACTGTTATGGAATTTTCCTTAAGACTAACGACTTTTCTAGCTCGTGCAGGGCTAACCTTACGAAAAATTCCGTAATATTAGTACTAGCACTATACTTGACCGATTAGTTTTACAGAAAATTCCGTAATACTGGTCGGAACATTTTTTGTAAACAATTTTTTCTTATATAAATTTAGTTTTGAAAAAGCCTAACCAAATACAATAGTAAAGAATCTTTCATGGAATAGAATCCGGCTTTGCCCATCACGGTTATGTAACAATTGCAGCTTTTACCTAAAATTCAAGTTTCAACACAAAAATCCATATATTATTTGTTAGATAAATAATTGTCACCTAAAAATTTATTTTTTAAAGAGCGCTTAGATTTCTACTTCAAACTTCACAGCAATAAAAATTAATTCTGATTTCGGCGAGTTTATGAATCAATTTAAGTGATTTACATATGTATATATATTTATTTAAATGTATATTCTAAGGAAATGCTAATACTGCCCGATGGACAGTATTCCTGAGATGCTAAAAAAGATTCATCAAAAAGGTCATTAAACCCATTAAAGTTATCATTCTCGAATGTAGGCCAGGAATTATGGCAATCGTTATTTCCAGAGCTGTTTTTACAATATTTTGCTTAATAATTCAGTTTTTCTTAATGTAATGCTAAAAAAGGGTCATTAACGTTATCATTTTCGAATACAGAACACGAATTGTGGTAGTAGGTATTTCCAGAGATGTTTTGACAATATTGCGTAATCATTCAGTAAAGTTTTACAATAAATCACTCTTTCTTCATGCAAATACTTATATAAATACACATATTACTTAATACATCATTCATTATTCATTATTTGATATTTTTATTCAGAAATTTAATACTGCCCTTTTTATTAACTTTGTCCCTTAGAATATACCCTGTATGATATTTATCCGGATTTCAAATTTCAATTAATATTTAATAAAAAATAAACATATTTGTTATTTTACATTTTCGCCTAGGAATTGTCATTATGTAATTACATTTATTTTAAATGGGGTGAAGTTTTTTGATAAAAATTCGATCCCGTGAAATCTTCATAACTTTTTCAATTGAAAAATTAGTACAACCGTGACTGGAATTTCAGTGAACGGTGACTTTTCTTTGAGTGAATTATCACTGATTTTGGTAGCTAGGCTCAAATGTACCTGACTGATTTCCAACATAATATCGTTCGTATCGTTTGGATTTAGAGAGCACAACTTTAAATCCAGAAAAAAGTTTTTGGATTATATGGTCCAAAGCATTTATTCGTTTGAAAAAGCGATTCCATACATCAGATGGTTCAAATTGTAAAAATATTAAAAATCTTCAAACTTTGGAATTTTTCGAAACTGAACATCCATTAAATCTAACTGATCACGAATGTCTCACTTTTTTCAATTGAAATTGATAAATTCATTGACGTGACAGTGACCCTTTCTTTTCAAATAGGGGATGTGCTTAAATTAGATCTTTTGGGTGGAAGAGGGGTCAAGCATTTTTCTATGCTATCTTAGATGAGGGATGGTGTACGTGGCAAACACAATTCTTACACAAGATTTTATCAAGTCTATGAATCAATAAAAATCAAGAGTAAACCAGACATTATTGTAAACAGCTGTTTGCTAGCGCTTACGGGACCTAAAAAATGGGGGTACATGGTTCAAAATTGCATTAAACAAATTGTTCGTTATTTGAGTAAAGTCTTTAGAGAAGATTGTATCCTCGATCTTTGTGATTCTGGTTTCAAGAATCAATGAGTCTATCATTAATTTATTTACAGACATTGAAACAAAATCTAATTCTTTATAATAAAGAATAATGTCCTCCAATAATATCCTTCTTTAATACGAAATAAGTTATTTGAACATCTCATATTAATTAAAAAATAAATCTTATTCTTCACCAGAAGGCAAGAAAATCTCCATCGATTAAAGTTTTACCACTTGCAATTCATTAACCTGCACAATCAAAAACATAACTTCACTTATCAAACATTCACCTTTTCCTGTGAAACATTCACCTTCTCAAACCACGTGAACGTCCACACTCCACGTGTTGAACTTGACAAACCGAAAGACATTAATCTCAAAAGGCCTTCACCTCCCAAGCTCCCAACCAGACTTCAAACTTTCCCGAAACACTAAACAAATATCCAGAAAATGGTAAATTCAATTTAACAGGTTCGTGAAGTTTTGATCGTTCAAATAAACGAACATTTTTACTGATGACTTTGTAAACTATAAAAAGTGCTAAAATATTTTTTGAATGTATATTATGATTAATCGATTATTGAAATAAAATTGTAGTAGAAAAGGTCAAAAATGTACTTTTCATCTCATATGACTAACTCGACTATTAGAACTAGAGCAAGAGAGAATTCCAAAATGAGTCTACCTGTCACTCAAGTTCTTCCGAAGATCCCGTGCGTCATGAAACCCCTCTTGGCTCAGCCCTAAGTAGTGTGCTGAGCCGAAATATTTCTCTTCTCAAAAATAGCAACCGCTGCCTGGACACTTGGATGCTGCAGCAGCAATAGCAATAGCAAGCTTCCTCCTTTTCCTCCTTCTTCTACTTCTTGTCCTCCTTCTTCTCCTTCTCTCTCTATCTTCTCCACCCGCAATCTCCGTCGCAGCCTTTCCTGAGCTCTCGGTCACCAACAGCATGTATCTCTGGATGCACCGTGAACCTCCAAATGCACCAGCATCAGCCACACGCTTCTGATTAAGATATCAGCACCGCTTCGACTGATAGCGCACGCTTTCCGAAAGATAACAGGCACATCGGTACCGCCCTCTTCAGATCCACCCAAAAACTCACCAACCATAAATTCCAAGAACTACCCCTATTTTCAAACTTCCCGCCACTTATTACCGACTCGAAGAAACTCTTACAGTTGAAGCGTGTAATAAAGTAATTCTCTCCTTCATCTATTATTTATAACACGGTGGTTTTAATACCTAAAGTTCCTTATCAGTAGTATCCCAATCAGGAATCCTCTTTCGCCGAGAATTATCAAATTCTCTATGTACTTGTCCCCTTTTACAATGACATGTATCCAAAGAATGACTCCCACATACCCCAGGGAAAAGTTTATAATTTTCTTTCCCTCCTTTTTTTTAGATTCCCAAACAAATTAAGGAGTTTCGCGCACTTCTTTCAAAATTGGTGGAGTGACTTCCTTTTGGGATTGAGAAATGAGTCAAGTAGGGTGGATGTCAGTAGGAGATATGAAGAATAAATGATAGAAAAGGCATTATCAAGGTTGATAAATGCGAGTCTACCGCACAGCACACGGCAATGCACTAATAGTGAAATGCACGCGGGACCGCGGTTCGCGCGCAACTGACTACTGAGGAAAGGACGGAAGAACAAGCAGCAATCGCACCAGGCACAGCTCGAGAGTAGGCGCAAGTCAAACGAAACCGAAACTCAAACCATGCCGTCACCGCCGCTACCACTTCCACTAGCGTTGTACTTTGCTTCCCTTCTTCTTGTTCCTCTTTGCCCTTTTTCTTCTGTTTCCTTTTCCTCTTATTTTTCTTGCTTTTCTCCATCTCCATCTCTTCTCTTTCTCCTCCCTGTTTCTTTTTATTCCTCGCCCTTTAAGGCATCGTGTGTTCCTGTCTGACTATTCCTGAATTTACTGGTTCCAGATTCCAACTTCATGCTTTCCCATAGATATAGAATCCTGGGTACAATTTAGGGGCTTACATATTTTAGATTCTTTTCTATTTTACAATAAAAAGGATGGTCAGAAATATACTATTGAATGATAGATACAAAAACATATTTTTTGCAACCCATACATTGAAATGGCGATATACCGTGTCTGTTAAGTGTGCACAAAATGACAGATTCCTCTACTGTGAGATCAGTGTGCGGGAATATAGTATTCCCGCACAGTTGTCCACTGCCGGAATATTCTTTCACAAAAAACTGTACAAGAAAACCATATTTCTGCACGCTAATCGCACAGTAGAGGAATCTGGCACTTTACGAACACTTTACAAACACTTTACGAACACTTTACAAACACGGAATAGCGCCATTTTTACGCATTTTTAGCAAAAATGTCGTTTGTTACACGAACGAGAAATTATTCTACTCGTGTGATACTCAACTTCTCGCACTTGTTACACGATATACTATTTTACTTTTCCCCTGATGATTCTTATCTACGAGAATTTGTAGTGTATCTTATTGGCTATTTCCAATGTAGTCTGTATTATAAAAATTAAGAATTTAGTTGAAAATACTGCATAATTTCATTGAAGCTGGCAAAAAAATGTCTACATTTTTTAAAATTTAATGAAAGAACATGCTTTTTAGAAAAATATAAGCTATACAATGAGAAAAGAAAGCTAAAAACATGATAGATTTAATTATTTATTTTTAATAAGCTGTGGGTTATTTTTTTCCATTGCTAGAGATTATTGATTATACATATTTAAAATTCTTATGAGTTGATTGATGTTTACCAATTACGAAAATAATTTCTAACCGTTACTAGAGGTTGGTTAGGATTTTTTTCTTCACATTGTTAAGAGTTGTCATTATCTTCAGGTACGGGTATTTTTGGTTATTGCTAGACGTTGTCAGTAACCTTGCCCACGGATTGCTATTGACCGTTGCTGAAGGAGTGGTTGCTTGCCGATGATGAAAATAGTTATTGTCCGTTGCTAGGGATTGGTGTGAACTGTTTTTTAGCATTGTTATGGATTGCCATTTACTTTAGCTATGGGTAATTTTTTGTCATTGCCATTATCCAGGGTTTGCTATTGACTGTTGCTAGGGCTTGTTATTGAAAGTCGATAGGAATTGTTGTTTACCGATGATTAGGATATTTATTGACAGTTGGAAGGGATTGGTGTTGGTTGCTTTCTTTTTACATTGTTCGGGATTCTCATGAACTGGTAGCCATGGGATATTACAGACCGATACGAATGGTTGTTATTGACGTTGCTAGGGATTTTTATTGAAAGATGTTAGGAGTTGTTGTTTAATGATAGTAAGGATAATAATTAGGCACTGTCTATGGTTATGGAATTTTCTGTAACATTAGCCCTGACCGAGCTGGAAAAGGGATTATAGTTACGGAAAATTTCGTAACAATAGACAGTGCGTAATAATTAACTTAGATACTAGTTGTTATTGACTATTTTCAGGATTGTTATTAGCTATAATGCTAGGAACTGGTATTAGTGGTTTTTTTTAACTATTCTACGAGTTTTTATTAATCTTAGTTATGGTTTGTTACTGGCCGTTTCTAGGGGTCAGTATGGACCGTTTCTAAGAATTATTTTTGACCGTTATTAAACGATCTTATTGACATATTCTAGGCATTGTTATCGACGTTTCTAAAAGTCGTTATTATTTATTAATAAGATTTGTTAGTAAACGTTTTTAACCGTTGTTATTGTCTGTTTCTTAGGGTTCGTATGAATCCGTCTCTATTTTCGAGAACACATCTGTCAACCGCCTGTATGCGACATGGAAGGTGGCAGATATTATTCTTCAGTATGAGTGACTTACATCTTTCAAAACAAACTGCTGCCGCTCACCACCAGTGAAGTACGTGGTCAACGGTGGTTCTCTCACATTACATTTCTGCCAGCCCATTAGTCTGTCATTATTCGCTGCAAAATTCCGCGATGGAAGGCCGTTTTTCTTATACCTTTTTGACCTGTTGATTTCCTGGCTGCTATTATTGTTATTTTCTGAATGACATAATATTAAATTGCAATTTTTCAGTATTTTCTAATCTCATTGTTATAGACTTTAACATTTGCAGTTTCTCAAAATAAAACAAATGTAAGAATTTATCATTTGGAGTATATTTGTGACGTACCGCAAGAAAAGGGTTCACCTTCTCGATATAAAGCCAGAAAAATTCCCGAAATTATAGGCCTGGAATGAACCCTCTGTGTTGAAAAACGAGGAACGGGGGCACTTTTGATATTGAAACTTCGAATAACCACTTTTCGAGAAAAAATTATTTAAATTTGGCGAGTGCCATAAGCACACGTGTTATATTTTTCCTTCACATATAACATATGTGCACTTACGTTCACTTATGGGACATAAATATTTCACCAGGTAGAGTATAGATTGAAGTACGATTTCTCATTAATAACCTTAAACCAATCATTTTTATCATTTTTAACAGAAACGCGAATATCTCCTAAACTACGATCGCCAGAGTGGGCCCTTTTCTTTTGGAACCTTATATTTAACGATGATGAAGATCGGCTAAATATTTCTTTGAGTTAAAAATTTTGCTTAATTTTAAGATTCCAAGAAAGGTTTAGTGAAGTTTAAAAGTGTTATGGCATTAGGATTTAGTAATAGAAATGATTTTTTTCTATAAACTGTTTATATTCTAAATGAATAGTTTTAACTTATATTCCGCATTCTTCGTTCTATCTCTTAGTCATTGCAATAAACCCTGTGGTTCCCCAAAACTATTTTTCTACTACCTGCATCGTTTTATTTACATTTTTGAACGTGCTTTCTTTATCAGCTGTTTCCTATCGCTGCAGGTTTCTCTCCCTGGAACCTGAGCGCCCTCAGGTAATCCCTGTATCCAGGTCCAAAGGGCGGACGTGACTCATTTTTTTCAACCTGTATCTCACCACATTCTACTCACCCTCGCACGTAAAGAAAATCCAGTTTTAATCTTGACTTTGCTTCTGAAGCTTCGAAATATTGTTGTGGGCTAGAATGAAGGTAGAAATCAGAAGATTATTCATCATAGCGTGCTACGCCCCAGTTGATAGTGATCCAAAAGAAGTCAAAGACACCTTCTGGGACACTTTAAATGATACAATTCGTACTTGCGATCAAGGTGAAACAATAATTTTGCTAGGAAATATGAACGGATGGGTCGGCGTCCAACATCAAGACACAGATACAGAAAGGGTACTAGGTAAATTCGGGGATCCAAGG
>JAABKJ010008052.1:0-11546 GCA_011634705.1 Andricus grossulariae | reverse complement strand
TACAGTGCAATATAGTATGACTGCCGCTGGAACTCTTTTGCCTCATGTTTTTATTTGCACCCAAGAAACCGGAAATAGATTTGGCCCCAGAGTCATGAAAACCGTTGAAACATTGTCGGAGGAATATGGCAATGTTGTTGTACCCTGTTCAAAATCTGGAAAATTAACTGAAGGCCTTTTTATTGGATATCTGGAAAAAGTCCTCAAGCCTTATATTAATAAAGAAAAATTTCTTTTGCTTCTTGATTCGTGGGGAGGACAGTCAGATGCACTCATTTACAACAACATATTCACAAATGAATTACATGAGAAAAACGACAAATCAACACTAGCGAGGATGCCATAAAAATTAATTCTATTGTCCACCACCAATTAAGCGCTCCAATACTTAATGAAATGTTAAAATACGCGTGGTATGCTTCCAAGTTATTGCCAAACAGAGTTTCCTTTGCCAACGTAAATGAAACTTGCTTCTCTTCAACTCTTACCCGAAAACACTGCGATTGCAATGAGGTTGGATTTATAAAATGCGCTCGTTGCAATGAAACGTTGTGCTTCAAATTTTTTTATGACAAATATCATCCCGGAACATGTTAATAAGAAATAATAAAGATTATAAGAAACTAAACAGTTCCCGTGTAATTTTTTTCCACTTTACCTTCACTATTTTCAAAATGAATAAAAACAATTTTGTTTTCAGGTTGACAACTTCTGGACTATATTATAATTAATTAAATAACACTAATAATAATAGGGATGCGCGAGCAAAGTGTACATGTGCGTGATGCTGGGCGTCTTTATGGTTAATTTAAAGGTTTCGGACTGGATATAGGATCCCTTATCGCGAGTGTAACTGATGGTGGAGAGTTGAAACCATCTAGTGCAGTGTTATCTACAGTGCCGGTGTGAATAAACGCGAAAGATTTTGGTCTGCACTTTTTGTCAATTTGTACAGAGGTTATGTTACAGGAAAAGAAACAGGAAGCCGTGATGTCTGATAATTTAAGCGGGAAGGATGAAACGACAGAAACAGGTGAAACTGGACTGGATGAAAGCGCCGCGCTACGTGTATTGGATGAAACTACGGCATCCACGCCAGCTGTGAAAGAAAAAAGAGGGAGAGGTAGACCACCCGGTACTGGTAAGAAATCATCTACTCAATATCAAATCAAATTGAATTTGTAAGACAAAAACAAGGACAAGGACAGACAAAATGCTGTTATACCTAACATCGAGAAGTACCTGATAATCCAGAAAGAAAACAGACAGAAATAGGACCAGATTCTAATGAAGAAGACATCTCTGAAATGAACACAACTCTGAAAAAGAATTTTACTGAAATACTTAATAACTGGTGGGCGAACGCGCTACCAGAAACAGAAAGTATTTTCAGAGCACAACAAATAGCTGAATTTAAAAAAGAGACTGTGGCTAGAAAGAGGGCGGCAACATCAACACTAAGTAAAGCGAGAGAGAGGGAAAAAATTTTGATAGAAGAAAATACGGAACTAAAACTGAAAAGCATAAGACTAGAAAACCTTCTGAACGAAGACCACAGGGCCAACACTGAAGCTGAAAAGACATAGAAAAATAGTGATGATCGGTCAAATTTCAACCATAAGTGCTTATCACTCAGTGATGTCTCCTTAAAGAAATATGACACCTGCAATAACAATCAGGTAACAATCGAGGGGAGTAACTCACCTAAAGTAAATGCGACTAGATCCATTCACGGCAAACTTAGTGAAACCGATCTCGACTGGGAAATGCGTGGAAGGGCATTCAGAAGAAATTCAATCTTTGTTAAAGGTCGCAAATCAGTTGAAAAAGAGACGATCGCAGATATCTAGGAAAACCTCGAAAAGTACAGAAGTCAAAATTCACATCAAAGATTACCGGAAAACCAGCAGAGGCACATCAAACTGTAATCGCGTGCCACAAAGAGACTCCTTTTCAAAAACAAGCATAAATTAAAAGGCTCACCGATCATTTTGGAGGATGACCTGACCTACAGGGAGAGAGAAGTACAGTCGTGGATTGAAAACGAGATAAGAGAAGCTAGGAGGAATGGAAAGAATGCAGGCTACAAGTATATGAAATGGTGGATTGAAAATAAAGAATTTTTCTGGAGTGAGAAGAATGGGCCAACAAAATTGCAAAACTTGCAGTTTTTCGGAGCAGTGAACAAGGAAGATGTCAAAGGCGTAGTTTGGAATATTGCAGGAGGAAGGAAAATTCAAGAGGCCTGGGAATTCCTAAGGCAGTTCGATATTGTAATCCTGCTGGAAACCTGGATCGAGAAGGAAAAGGAAGAAAACTTTATAAACGGGATACACGACGGGTTTGTATGGGTAGCAAAGGCCGCGACAAGAGATAATAAAAGAGGTAGGGCGAAAAGGGGGCAATTAATCGGAATTAAAAAAAAGATCAGTGATGAATTTTGTATTTCGGAATGGGAGTTTGGGCTGCAAATTAGAGAAACCAATTCTCAATTATATTCTAACAAAGTAAATATTACTTCGATACATAATAATGTCGGGGTTGCAAGGGTGTGTAAAGAACTAGGGAGAATAATAGATAAACTGCATGAGAATGACGAAAAGGTAATAATTGTAGGAGACTGGAATGCGAGGATTGGTGAAGAACAGGGTGAGTGTGAATTCGACGAAGGTGAAGATAAGACTGTGAACTCGGAGGGTATCAGACTTTTAAAATTCTGTGACGATGATGGCCTAAAAGTGATGCATGAAAGAATGAGTGGAGACATGAAAGGTAACTGGACGCATATTGGGGATGCCGGCGGATCGGTTATTGATTATATTTTAGAAGCTGACGGTCTTGATCAGAATCGGATTAAGGATATAAGAATTATTCCAAGAACCAAATCGGACCATTTTCCTATCACCTTTTCAATGAATGGAAAGGACGTCACCAGACATAATCGGATAAACAAAGCTAGGAATCAGGTGTAGGTAGAAAAGCTAGTTTGGGACGACGAGAAAGCATAGGAGTTCAGAGAGGAAGTGAACTGAGAAGACAGGTGGGAAAACATCAATTTTTATATAAAAAAGTGATGGAGAAGACTGGAATGGTCAGAAGATTCAAACCAGGCCCTCCCAATATGTTCAACCCCAGCGGTAAAGAGCGTCAAGATGAAGAATGCACCCAACAAAAAAAAGCAGTGTGGACAAAGCTAAAAAAATACCTAAGACTAAAAGACGAAGAAAAAGTTTAATTGCGGGACGAAAGGAAGAAACTAAAGGATCTGCTGGCAAGGAAGAAAATAGAGAAGGAAAATTATCAGCGGGGAATAGACAAGTCTAGCAAGACCATCGGTGACTTTTGGAACGCTCTGAATGAATTCAGACCCCGCAGACGACGCTTCAAGGATGCCAAAATTATTAGGAGAAATGGAAAGCCCACTTCATGAACCTTTTGGGTGGAGAAGAAACAGCTCAAGAAATGAATGATAGTCCAGAAAATTACAATAATCAGAATCTGGAGGAGCTTGGAACCAATCGTCCCTGTGATGAAACAATTACAGTCCCGGAAGAAGAAGATAAGCTAAGTTTAGAAATATCACCTGAGGAGATGCTAAACGCAATCAGGAAACTCAAAAAAGGTAAAGCCGCTGGAGAAGACGGGGTGAGTATAGAATTCATCAGTGGTCTGCCGACGTCTTGGCTTAATGAGACTAACAAGGTTTTAAACGGCTTTTGGTGTGAAGGCAAGATAGCGAGAGGATGGAATAAAGCTAAATCAGTACCTATTCATAAATAAGGTGAAGAAGATTATGTGAGCAATTACAGAGGTCTCGCAATGCTTGATGTGGGATAATAGATCTTAGCTACGATTATGAACAACAGATTAAGGGATTGGCTCGAAAAGAAAACGTTTTATCGCGAGAGTCAGGCTGGGTTCAGAAGAAAGAAATCCACAAGAGATCACGCATTTGTTCTGACCTCACTAATCAATAATAAATTGAAGAGGTCTGGTGGGAAGCTGTATGTGGCTTTCATTGACTTCAAAAAGCCTTCGATACAGTGGACAGGGTGATTCTCTTGGACTAATTGAAAAGCTTAGGGGTAAGGGGCAGAATCTTACAAATGATCAAAGTTCTTTTCAGCAATACACTCAACGAGGTTATAGCGGCAGAAGGATCCACAGATTGCTTCATCACAACCAGAGGAGTTCGGCAAGGATGTTCCTTGAGCCCAACCTTTTTCAACGTTCTCATCGATGATGTCGACGAAGACTGGGAGGGTCAAATTATGACAGGCACTGTGATTGGAAATACCAAAATCTTTGAGCTAAAGTTTGCAGTTTACCTGGCAGTTGTGTCTGACACCCCAGAAAGACTTCGGGATATGCTATATATGTATACATGGATATATATGGTAAAGTACTCTCGGATGCACTTTATGAGATAGAAGATGACGAGACGATTAATTTGCTGTGGACCGGAGGACACCAAGAAAAAGTTAAGAGGAACTTAGCATGAGGAATACAATTCAAGATTGACAAGGAAATTTTAAATGACCTGGAGAAAGTAAAGTCGTCTACATACTGCAGTGGCTGTAAGAACTGAAAAGCCTCGGGAGTAAGTTTTTATTTCTTATTTAAACTAAAGATTACATTTTTGATCGCAATCCACAGCCAAATAATTTCCGTATTGTGGTCAGTGTGACTTTGAAATTGTCAGCTGACACATATATTTTTTCGAAAATGAATAACTGTTTCTAATCACATTTTTTTGGGCTTCAATCAGCAACACGTCATCTCGGAAGTTGTCTTCAACCTTATCTTTAAATGGTGACTTCGATGTTACAGTATGTTCTTTCGCTCTCCTGAAAATGCTGATTTTGTTTTTTATCTAGGTTTGTACTTCCATCCTTCAATTCACCAGTTAAATTTTTATTTGAAAAAAATATATATTTCAATTTATTACGCCTAAAAGTGTTTAAATTCCTGTTTTATTGTATTTCAAGTTGTTTTGCCATAAATATTAGCACGCAATCATTAAACTAATTATCGAGTGGAGACTTGAACTATATTTGAATTTTTCCATTATTAAACGAAAACAACTAAAATTTTGAAACATCGCCAAAAACTACTTCAGTGTAAGTAATTTATCCTAATAATATTCAGAAAAATCAAGGAGCTTACTCTACCTAGAAAACCTTGAATATTAGGGAATTTTTTTATACCTGGAAAAACGTGGAAGTGTCAGGGAAAAATGAGCTATTTTGTTAAAGATTTGTTTTTTCTTAGGCTGAAAATTAATTTTTTTACTCAAAATTAACCTATTACAGTTGAAATTTGAACTATTTCTTTGAAAATTGTTTTTTTTGTTGAAAAAAAAATTTTTAACTAGAAAAGTTTTACAGTTCAAAATATTTTTCTAACCAATTACTACTCCGATTGACTTCGTTTCTCACCTCGAAATTTTGTTCTAATTCAAGTTAATTTTAAAGCCAAAGAATCAACAAAAAAAGTTTATTTAATTTGAAAAAAAATTATTAACTTTTTTCTATGATATTTTTTGTGGCAAAATATGTAACGCGCTCCGAAGAAAGGGACCTAAGTGGAAAAAATTCGATTTTGAGATTCTGACAGCTTTTGATAGTTTTTGAGGCGATCTTTCGAATGGCGTAAACGAAAAAATTACATTATTTTAGTTTGCCTGTAATTAATTTTTAAACTTGAGGCTTGCCAGGACGCTACCTGACTCGGCTCTCGCTTCTTTCCCTTCTCCTGTAAAATCTTACTTTTTCCACTTAGGTCCCTTTATACGGAGGACGTCAAATATGTTGCCATGGCAGCACACTCAACCCGTGGAGATTATTTAAAAAGTTTATTTAATTTCTTTCAATAATCCATAATATTCAAAATGTATTATTCGAAAAAATTAAATAAACATTTTCAAATAATTCCCGCGGAATGGAAGTGCTGCCATCAAACGGCCACTCTTTTTAAACCCGATCGGGAACGATTGGCAACGGTTGGCAACGATTGGGAACGATTGAAAAACTCAATCGTTGTCAATCGATCGGGCATGAGTAAGAAACACGATCAGGAACAATTAAAATTTGTGGTCTATCGTTCTAAATTAGTTCCCATTGATTATTTCTTGAAGAGATATCCGTACCATTCTCACGTCTTTATCGTGAATTCCCATGCACCGGATACCAGATCATCGTTATAAACAAAAATCTTCATCACGGAAACGTCAATCATCGATAACACAGGCACACGAAAAAAAGGTCTTGTCCACCAGACGAGACAGACATTTCTATACGTTTTTGGGGTCGTTGAATCCGAATCCGTGTCTGGTTTGACACGGTCACATCGCATTTTGTTTCTAACCTCAAAAAAGTGATGAAAGTTAAAAATTTTTTCTCACTTTTTGAGGTTAGGAGCGAAGTGCGATCAGGCCGAGTCACACCAACCCCGGATTCAGATTTAAAGACCTCAAAAATGTATAGAAATGTTTGTCTCGTCTAGTGGATAAGACTTTTTTGGCATGTGTCTGTGCACAGGCACATGCGATAACGCGAAAAAAGTCATTCTCAAAATATGGATATAATACGATTTCTAATCACTAATTAATGATTATACTTCACATACATTTACCACCAGATCTAGAACTTCTTACCCCTCGATATCTAAGAAGGGATACCATGCATGGATATTTAGTTTTTTCCGACTTTTCCTCATGACCGATAATAGCCGCTTATTGGAACCTAGACCTACCCCTACTTTATTATCACTCGCCCATACGGGAATCTGAAGAAGGACAACGTACACAGATATTGCCGATTATGAAGGAGGAATCAATTTTTGAGTTCAAGAATCATCTTCAGTTAACAACCAGCTTAAATTTAGAAACCATCTTCAGTTTAAGACCAGTTAGCATCTGCGCGGATGTTCTAAAATCAAAGCTTTATCAGCAATCAAAAGTTCACCTTTCGCAAACAGAAGGACGAACACAGGCCAGAAGGATTGACCTGTAACCTCAACCTGATGACCGATATTCTTGCTATAATTCACTCGCATAATTCTCCCAGTGTCTCAAGACTAGATAGCTGAGGCACGTTCCGTTTGCTAATTAGTCATCACTATTCAAGGTGGACTAAACTAAACAAGAAGAATTATTTTGAAGCTTGGTCAAGAAGTGTATCCAACGTGCTATTATGTAGTAATCCTCATCGCAGTTTTATAGTTTTTCAAATCAGATTCTAAAATGAGGAACCAGCTTTTAATTAAATAAAATATAAGGTAAGTTATATCTCTTGGGATGTAACACATGTCTCGCAAATGCTGCAACTCAATACTGCAACGAATGCGGCGTTTTTTTTAGAATCGGCGTTTTACAATGTGCGCAATAATATTTTTACGTTGCAAACTTAAAAAATTTCAGTATACTAAGCATTCATAAAACTTTAAATGTTTACATCTGTAACGTATCGAATCAAGAAATTAAAAGTGTTCCAAACTGAAAATTTGAAACTCAAGGCTTTTCAAACAGTAAAGGTTTTTATCACGACGTGTTATACTTAACCGATTCCTAACTTTCCAAATTTTTTTTAACAACTCACGACCAAACGAAATTGGATATTTAGCTAAGAATTTTGGAAATCAAATAAAGGGAAAATAAATTCCACTCGATTTCTGATTTCGCATGGATATGAGTTGTTAAAAAAACTTCAAGTTATTAAATTCCAAAATAATAGCAATTGTGCTCGGTTTTTTCTAAGGACTGAAATATGACCATTTTTATTCAAATGTTTGAGAAAATGCATAAATTGATCATTTTTTAGAAAAAAAATGTTATTTACTATTCGAAAATATTAAATATAAAGTAAAATATTAATCCTCTCTTTCAGCTTTTTACCCAAGTCCATAATTAGAACTGTGTGGATTATTCTACACAGGATCGTTCTTTTGGTCAGGATGATTTTTATGCTCTTTTTATGATCTCTGACACCTGTCACGGTGCTTTAAGCTATAAATCTCCAATGTTATTGAATTTCTTATCTTTCATCAATGATTTTTTCAATACATCAAAAGTGTAACTGTCATGCTCCATCCATCAAATATTAAAGTACAGCATAAAATTTGCAATGCACTGTGGTTCCTTTAACAAAAAATCTATTTCTAAAATAACTAAAATACATCTGAATGCAGGAAATTGTACTAGAAAGTTGAAATTTATTCTCAAAGTTTATTTTTGGATACTTATATCAAAGATATTTTCGAACGTCTGCAAAATTTATTTTTATATTTTGTTTTTTAAATTTCTTCTCAGTGATTTAAAAGTGTTTAGAACCCAAATTCCACACTTAAATTGTTTCCCACTATTTCTTTGTAGACTATGAATTTCAGTTATTACCGAACTTTTAAGAAATATATTATTCATGCGGTTTGAGACATATTAGAATGAAGATTAGAAAATTTTCAATAATTATTGCGATTACACCATTTAACAATATTTAAAATACATACGTTTTCTGACCTATAAATTCTCTAGCATTTCTACGCCTTCCAGATAATAATTATGGATAGGCTACTTACAATCTTGCTTGAAATTATTCTCAAAAGCTTTAATTTAATATTAACGAACTATCTGGCACGTGCTTCTTAATGAAAACATTTTCAAATTGTATATGCGAATCATGAGCAAACCCAGGTTTAAAACAAAAATAATTAGTTGTATATTGTACAATCTGTTTCCAATTTTGTTCGCAAATCCCAAATAATTAAATTTTAAACTGAGCACGTCTTGTATAATAATAAAGCTAATATTGAGGAATAATAATCATTAAATGTTTAATAATAATTATCTAAGGAAGGATATTAAAATATCATTTCCATTTATTTATATCGCAAAAAAATGGTTCAACATTAAATTACCAAGAGCTGATTTTATCCAACTAAATGTTTAAAATAAAATCGTTTCAAAAATAATATTTTAAGTTAAATTGCTTAAAGATATAAAAAGTAATTGATTGCATTAATTTGTATTGCTTTTCCAATTTACAATGTTTTTAGCAACCACCAAGGATACTTGATATTACGTTATACGATCCGACACATGATCCACGGGACTCCTGACCTTTAACCACAAGTTAAAGTACCAAACTCCACCTACATGTATATTACACAAGATTAAATTGCTCATACCGGATTAGATCGTCAGAGAAAAAATCCAGCTTTTGGAGAATCCCCTCGTTGGACATTTTAAATAATGATTACATTAAATTTAAACTACTGAAACTTTAAACAATTATTTTTAAATCAGAATTCAAATTCAGGGTGGTCTCTTAAATACTGGAAAACAATTCCTGTCATACTTGGTTTCAAAAGTTTTCTAGGGTAAAATTACTATATGATTTTCTAAGCTTTCAAACATAAAAAAGATTTATTTACAAAATTAAATATTTTTTATCTGTGTAGTTTGTCAACAATAACACAAACTTCAAATTAAAGCCTTCTACTATTTCAAATCACATAAAGTGAGAACTTAAATCATGTGAAAATTTACGGGCTTCATATATAAAAAATTGTTAATTGGATGTTTTGAATAGCAATAAACTTCAAATGTAAAGCATATTCTGAATAAACAAATTTTTACATTCACATGAAACAATTGCTTATTTGTGGTGGCAAAGACGATGAAAATTTTTTTTCCCAATATTTTTTGTTGCTAAAAATCAAGCTGACAAAGTAGGAGAAAGAAGGACAAAGCCAGAAACTAAAAAATATTAAATCAAGTTTTATTTATAAAAAAGAACAACGTCCGTGAATCGAAATTATAACAACACATTTTGATGGAAATTCCAAGTAGGAAAAAGTTAATGTTGCACGGAAAAAATCATTATCAAGCGGGAAACTTAAGTCAAGAATCGTTTGTTGATGTCTATAATAAAAAACAATAGCAGAACTGGTATGAAAAACGTTTATTTATTATTCTACGGCTTGTTAACCCTCCGACAACAACGTGGGGTCTTTCGAGACCCCAACGCAACAAAAAACGCATTTCCGCTGTGTACAGGTTACAGGAAGGCTTCCCGCTTTGAGTACCTCCTCTTTCCGTATCACTTCAGCATTTGCTACGCGAAAAGTTGGACTTGGAGGTAAGTGACCTTAACAATTTCAATGGAATAGTTAAAAAAAATTGAAAAAAAAAAGAATTTTTTTTTTGCGTACCGGCTTTCGAGAAATACTTGGATTCAATCCCAAATAGATAGAATCAATGAAGCAACTATCCAGTAAAGTTTTCAAATAGCTTAGCAATTTTTAAAACATTTATTGAATTTGTTATAAACAAATAAGTGAGTGGAAATGGATTCATGGGGATTGACAGTGATTCGTCAATTGATTCGCACTAAGTATGAATAATTTATAGTCAGAAATCGTTTTTTAACTACATACATGAAAGAAAATAAATAATGTGTTATTTTATAAACAAATTTGATAAACAATTGGCCATATCAGTCATTTATGATGAAATAAATCAAGTTTTTCCTACTGAATCCGACAAAAATTATAAATAAATGTCACTCACTTATCAGATTTAGTCATTCGATAACAATTGATAATTGTTTAAACATAATTAAATAACAAATGCACTGTGTGGATATTTTCAGAGGTCGAAATTTAATTTTTGCAACGTAATGAAGTGTAAATGACTAATTTTCTGACCTCTAGGGAGCAACAATTTTAACAATTTTATCAATCAACTATTTTAAATGTTAAGAACAATTAAAATTGGCATCTTAGGCTTTTTTTTTGGCAAAAAATGCCTAACATGATAAAAATTCGTTCATATAGTTGTTGTTAACAATTGATATTCTTGATTGTCATGCAGACGCCCTAAAAGTTTAAAAATTAGTTATTTACACTTCATTACGTTGCAAAAACAAAATTTGTACCACTTAAAATAGCTAAACAGTGCATTTGTTAATTAATTATGTTAAAAAAATTATCAATTGTTATCGATTGATAGCAAAGAGTGATTAGTAAATAATAAGCTGCTACGAACACCATAGAAACACAATTTTATCTCCAAAAATGCCTAAGACTATACAAATTTGTTTATATAATTGTTTTTAACAATTGAAATTATTTATTGTTATGTAAAATCCCTAAAGTTTTAAAAATTAGTCATTTACACTTTATTACGTTGCAAAAACCAAATTCCTACCTCTGAAAATAGCCAAGCAGTGCATTTGTTATTTAATTATGTTTAAACAATTATCAATTGTCACTGATTCATAGCAAAAAGTGATTGGTAAATAAGAAGCTGCTAACAACATCTTAGAAACGCAATTTTATCTCCAAAATTGCCTGGGACGATAAAAATTTTGTTTATATAATTGTTGTTCACAATTTAAATTGTTTATTGTTATGTAAGCTCCCTAAAGGTTGAAAAAGTAGTCATTTATACTTGACTACGTTGAAAGAATCAAGTTTCTACCTCTGAAAATAGCCAAACAGTGCATTTGTTAATTAAATTTGTTTAAACAAGCATCAATTGTTATTGA
>JAABKJ010008051.1:0-11547 GCA_011634705.1 Andricus grossulariae | reverse complement strand
GTTTTCCAGTTGAAGATTAATCATTTTAGTTAAAAATTCATCAGTTTGGTTCAAAATTCAAAAATGGTTCAAAAAATGTAACAATTCTACTTTTTGTGGAAAATTGATCTTTTTTCATTCAAAATTCAACTACTTGATTGAAAATTTGTCTTTTTTAGTTGAAAATTCAACAATTTCGTTGAAAATTCATGTATTTTGTTGAAAAATCGTATTTTTTGGTAGAAAATTAATCTTCTTGTTTGAAAACTCATCTTTTTGGTTGGAAATTCAATTTAAATATTCATAATTTAATTTTAAAAATTACCTCGTTTGTTGAAACATTCACCATTTCAGTTCCACATTCATAATTTTAGTAGAAAGTTCATCGTTTTGGTTTAAAATTCAAATTTCCAGTTGAAGATTCATCATTTTAGTTAAAAATTCATCAATTTGGTTAAAAACTAATTTTTTTAAACTGAAAATTTAAAAATTCTATTTTTGGTTGAAAATTGATCTTTTTCAATTCAAAATTGAACTACTTGACTGAAAATTTGTCTATTTTAGTTGAAAATTCATCTATTTTCTTGCAAAATCGCCTTTACTGGTAGGAAATGAATTTTCTTGTTTGAAAATTGATCTTCTTGTTTGAACATTCATCTTTTTGGTGGAAAATTTAGTTATTCCAAATTAATTTTCATAATTTTACTTGCAAATTTAATTATTGGTAGAAATTTCAAATATTACAGTTAAAGATTCATAATTTCAGTTGAAAATTCATTACTTTGATTGAAAATTCAACTATTTTGTTGAAAATTTGTTGTTTTTTTTTTGTCGAAGAATAAATATTTTAACCGAAAATTTAACTATTCCAGCGAAACTGTATACATATTCCAAATTGATTGTTTTAAAAAACGCGAAATATTTAAATTACTATGTACCAAGAAAAATGATACCTGGAAAAAACCTGAAATTGTCAGGGAATTTTTTTCTACCATTTGAGTAGAATTTTTGTATTATATTTAAAAACATAATACACGGTTTCTAAATCAAAAAAGGTGTATTAAGATGCAGTATTGTATAGAAAGAAAGAAAAATGATGATATGAAGAATAAAAAATAATATTATTAATAATACAATATAAAAATTTCAAATAAATATTTGTTTAAAGTTTTTAAACACTCAAATTCGAGCTGAAATTCAATTCTGAAAATTGTGAACAAGAAAAAAATTATTATCAGTTTGTTTTTTAAATTTATATAAATATAATTTCTATAAGTTTCTTGAGAAATTGAAAAAAAATTTTTGAATATTTCAGATGTGTCAAAAAAGAATCTAGAAGATTTTGAAGAAATTTTGTTTCATTTTATAGGATTTTACAAAATACTAGGAGAAATTCGAGTCTTTTTAAAAGATGTTTAGGACTTTTAGAAGTTTGGAAGAAATCAAGAAATATTTAATAAATATTCGGAAATGTTTCCAAGTTTTTAAATATTTCTAATCTGTTTAAAGCTTCTCAAATTGTTAAAAATATTTTCAATTCACTCAAATTTTTTTGTTGACATTCTGAAAAATCATTCAATATGTAAAAAAATTGCCTCATAATCTTCTAAAATTTCCCAGGAATTTAAGGAAAATTTATTTATTCTTTTAAAACTTTTCGAAATTCTTTTAAAGCTTCTAAATTTTATTTTAAAATCCTCAAAATTCTAGATTTCTAAAAATCTTTTAAAGTTTAAAAATCTTGTTGAATCTCTTCAATTCTTCTAAATATTTCTTGAATTTATTCGTTTTTTTTACTTTTTTAATCTGTCCAAATTGAAAGATTTTGCTTCAAAATATCCTACACTCTTCTTTGAAATTTTAGAAAATCGTTTGATATCTTTAAAATCCTTTTTTAATTTTCTCTTAAAGTCCATTTTTTATGATAAAGAATCATTTTAAATTTTCACACGTATCATAAGAAAATTATTGTTTTAGTCTTGTTAGACCTTGTAAACCTTCTAATCTTTAAAAATCATTCAAATTTTCCTTTATTTTTTTTTATTACCGCATAATTGAAAAAATTTCTTTAAAATATTTCAGATTATTCTTTCACAATTTTTTTAATCATTTGAAATGTTTTTAAATAACCTCTTAAAATTAATTTTTCAAAATAAAAAATTATTTTTAGTTTTCCTAGGAACCTAACAATTTTTTCCGTTATCGTGAAACCTTAAAATTTTCTAAAAAAAATCTTTAAAAGTTGTAATTATTTTTGAATCGTTTCAAAACTTGAATATTTCCTAAACTTACTCAATTTTTTTCTAAAATTATGTAATATGGCAAAATTGCAAAATTTTGCTTTAAAATCTTTTACAATCGTTTAAAAAATTTTAGGAAATAATTAAACATGTTTTGTAATCTTTTTCAATTTACTCTTAGAATTCATTACAAAACATTTGAAATTTTCCCATTAACCTTAAGAACATTTTTTTCATTCTACTGACACCTTTCAAAATTCAGTTTAAACATTTTTTAAATCCTGAAATATTAAAAAAAATTGCCTGAAAGTCTTCCATATTCTTTTCATTTTGAAATCTTTAAAACTAAAAATTATTCTTTTAAGCTAAAACATAAAATAAAAATAAAACCTCTAAATATTTCTAAACATTATTAATAGAAGAGAACATTTAAATTGTAAATGAATGTTTAATATTGGGAAATAATTCTCTTCTTAACATTTTGCTACCACACTATAATTTCTAAACTTTTTTACATTTTCAAAGAGATAAGAAAAACTAAAATATGGGAAAAACTTACTTTGAAGAATTCGAATAAAAAATTAGAAGCTTTTTTACAATTTTGAAAGATTTGGAGATTAAATTTTCTTTAAAGTTTTCTGTGAAAATTTTAATGGTTTAGGTTTAATTTTAAAAGAATAATTTTAAGTTTTTAAGATTTCAAACTGTGTGACAAAAAAATATGGAATACCTTAAGATAATTCTTTCAATTTTTCAGGATTTAACATTTTTTTTGATAAACTTGATTTTGCAGGGCGTCAATGGAATTAAAAAATATTCTTAAGATTCATGGGAAAATTTCAAATAATTTTTTTCCTCATGAATTCTAAGAGCGAATTGAAAATGATTACAAAACATTTCAAATTATTTCCTAAAATTTTGAAAAAGAGTGTAAAAGATTTTAAATAAAAATTTTGCCATAATACATAACCTTAGAACAAATTTGAGGAAGTTTAAGAGATACTTATGTTTTGAAACGATTCAAAAATAATAAAAACTTGTAAGATATTTTAGGAATTTTCTAAGGTTTCAAGAAAATAAAAAAGATCTTTAGGTTTCTAGGAAATAATTTTTTTTTTTTATTTTCCAAAATTAATGTTAAGAGAATATATAAAAATACTTCAAACATTTCAAAAGATTTCTAAAAGTATCAAAAAAGAATCTGAAAGATTTTAATACAATTTTTTTCATTTTGCAGAATTAAAAAAAAGTTATCGAAAAATTTAAAAATATTAGATGGTTTAACAATTTTGAAAGGATTAAAAAAAAGGGTTTCTAAAGATTTACGGGAATATTTTTTAATGATTTTTTATATTGATGAATGAACTTTAAGAGAAAATTGAAAAACATTTCAAAACATTTCCTTAAATTTCGAAAGTGAGTAGAAAATTTTAAAGCAATATGTTTTAATTTGGTAAGATCAAAAAGTAAAAAAAAACATAAAAATAATTCAAGAAATATTTAGAAGATTTGAAGAGATTGAAAAAGAATGTTAAATAGTGAAATATTTTTAAAAATGCAGATTTTTGTAAAAGATTTCAAATCAAAACTTGAGAAGCTCTAAAAGAATTGTGAAAGGTTTCAAGTGAATAAAAAAATTTTCTTATAATTCCTAGGTAAATTGGGTAGATTTTAAGGCAATTGTTTTGCATTTTAAATGATTTTTCAAAATTTCAAGAAAAATTCGGGTCAGCTAAAAATACTTGTGGGAATTTAAGAGGTTTTGAATAGATTAAAAATATTTATTTATTTATATATGTATATATATTTATATATGTTTAAAAACAAACTGATAGTGCTTCTTTTCTTGTAAGTAATTTCAAAGTTTCTGTATCTAAAAAAAGTAATTAAAAAGCATTTTTTAGTTAAAAATTCATTTCTTTCTTTGAATGTTGAACTATTTTGTTGAAAATTCTTTTTTTTTTGTTGACGAATTTTTTTCTAATTGTAAATTAAGGTGCTCTATTTTGGTGAAAACTTAAACTTTTCAAATTGAAAATTGAAAATCCATGTATTTTGTTGAATTTGTCTATTTTGGTAAAAAAATACTATTTTTGGTTGAAAATTCGAATGTTAGGTTAAAAATTAATGTTTTTGGTCAAAGGTTCATCAATCTTATTTTTAGTTTAAAATTAATTTCTTTAGCTGAAAATTTAACTATTCCATTTTTTGTAGAAAATTTGTTTTTTGTTATAGAAATTTAATATTTTTGATTTAAAATTAATTTCTGTCCTGAAAATTTAACTATTCTATTTTAAGTTTCAACTTTATCTGTTTTAGGTGAAAATTCAGCAATTTTGCTAAAAATTCGACTTTTTTGTAAAAAAGTAATTTCATTAGTTAACAAATAATTTCTTCTGTTAGAAATTCAGTTCTTGGGTTGAAAAATGAACTATTTTGTTGAAAATTAATTTTTTTGTTGTAAAAACTTCATATTTTTTAGTTCAAAATTAATGTTCTTTGTTGAAAATTGGTCTATTTTAGTAGAAAATTAATCTTTTGATTTCAAGATTCAACTATTTCGTTAATTTTTTTTTAATAGTTGAAGGTTCATGATTTCAGTTTAAAATTCATTTCCTTAACTAAAAATTTAACTATTCCATTTTTTGTTGAATTTTTTAAATAGAAATTTAATCTCTGTTAAGAAGACATCTGTTTTGTTGAATATTTAATTATTTCGATAAAAATTAAATTTTCTTTCTGTAAATTTATCTATTCTATTGCAAGTTGAAGATTAATCTGTTTAAAGTGAAAATGCAACTATTTTGTGGAAAATTGTTTTTTGTTCAGTATAAAGTTATTCTTTTGACCAGAAAATTCAACTTTTTAGACAAAAATTCATTTTTTTTTGGCTGAAGGTTCATCTTTTTAGGTGGAAATTCATTCCTTTAACTGAAAATTAAATAATTATTATTTTTCAAACTGAAAATGTATTCATTCTATCTTAAGTCCAAGTTTTAGGTGAAAATTAAACTGTTGTGTAAAAAATTCCTCTTTTTGGTAGAAAATTAATTTCATTAGTTGAAAAACATCATTTTTTCATTAAAAATTCATTTTTTCAGTTGAAAATTAAACTATTTTGTTGAACATTTATCCTTTTAGCTAAAAATTAAATTATTTTATTTTTGGTTCAAAATTTGCCATTTCTAGTTAAAAATTCATGTATTTTTTCGAAAATTGTTTTTCATTCGTAGAAAATTAATCTTATGATTTGAAAATTAAACTGTTTGGTCGAAAATTCATTTTTTTGTTGTTGAACTTCATCATTTTAGCTAAAAATTGATTTCTTTAACCAAAAATTTAAATATTCCATTTTTTGTGACCATTTTATTTTTTTTTAGTTGAAAAAGCATTTATTTTGTTAAGAATTAGTTTTTTTTATTCAGTTCAACTTTTTTTGTTTGAAAGTTAAAAAAGTTTTCGTGGGAATATCAACTATTACACTTTTTGTTAGGAATACATTTTTCATCAATGATTCATCACTTTGGTTGACAATTTAAATATTTTGTTAAAAATTCCTTTTTTTCATGGTTAAACATTAATTGTTTCAATTGAAAATTTAATTCTTCCATTTTTTCATGAAAAATTTATCTTTTTGTGTTGAAAACTCAACTATTTAGTGGAAAAGTCACGGAATTTTGAAATTGGGATTTTATAGCAAACTTTTTATTGATTTTTGAAATTAATTTTATCTGGGTGAATTTCGATGTTATTCTGATAAAAGCTTTTCATATGTTCTGCATAATTCACATTCTCGCGGTTCCACAATCTCGCGAATAATTTCCAGATTTGCGTTTAGTACGAATGCATTCCTAATCCGGATTTGAATTTAATTAGAAGTTTGATAACTCCATATGTCCGCCAATATTTCATATTAAAAGACATTTTAAAGAGTTTAATTTATTTTATAGTAATATTTATATTTATCTTTTCATTTTTTACTGCTTGTATCAGAACTGGAAGAAGGAAAATTTTATATTTTTTTATTTTTTTATAGATTTGACCCGGAGTTATTTACGTTTTTATATTTTCCTCTGCGGAACTTTTTTCCCATTTTTTTTTTTAATTGGAAGCGGGTATTTTTTAATTTCAATATTTTTATTGAGTTGAAAGGAAATAAATTTCGTTTTTTAATTTTTTCTAAATTGAAAGAGGAACATTTAAAAAAATTCTATCTGGTTGAAAGCTTTTTTTATTTTTACGATTTTTATCGAGTTCGAAGCGAGGGAATTCTTCATTTGTTAAAGTAGCTTTATATTACTGTATTGTACTATTTTTTTGAAATTTCCATTTTTTTTGTTTCGAAGTTAATTTTCTTAACTGAAAATTTTACTATTCTATGTTTGGTTGAAAATTGATCGTTTTTTGGTTGAAATCTGATTGATCTGGTTGGAAACTTATGTATTTTGTTGAAAATTCATGTATTTTGTTGAAAATTCGCTCTTTTTGGTAAAAAAATTAATCCTTTTGATTAAAAAGGTATTTTTCCCCGCTGAAAATTCAACAGTTTTTGCCATTTTTTCTCTCTTGATTGAAAAATCTTTCTCAGGTGAAAATTCAACTCATGTTGAAAAGTCGTCTCTTTTGGTTGTATTCAACTGTTTTTGATCAAGAATTGAAATTTTTGTTTTTGAAATAACTACTACATTTCTCGTTCAGAACTCATATTTTTTGGAATAAAAACTTAATTACTTGGTTGAAAAATAAACACTTTTGTTGAAAATTAATTTTTTCGGTTGAAGATTCATCATTTTATTTAAAAATTCATTTCTTTAGTTGAAAATTTAACTATTTTGGCGCAATTTTTTTTTCAAAATTCATTTTCTCAAATGAATATTTACCTATTCCAGTTGAATATTCCATCATTTTAGTTGAAAATTCGTCTCTTTGGCTGAACATTAATTTTTTCAACTCAAAATTGAACTCGAACTTTTGGTTGAAAATTTATCTTTTTTAGTTGAAAATTCATGTATTTTGTTGAAAGTTCGTCTGTTTTGGTCAAAAATTAATCTTCTTGGTTGAAAGAAAGTCTTTTTAGTTGAAAATTCTACTAGTTCAGTTAAAGATTGATTGTTTTTGTTGAAAATTCATCTTCTTGGTTCAAAATTAATTTTTTTGAGTTGAAATTTCATCATTTTAGTTGAAAATTGATCACTTTTTTTGAAAATGTGAATATTTGTTTGAAAATTATTTTTTCTTTTTGGTTGAAAATTATATTTTTTTGAACTGAAAATGTAACTCTTCCATAATTTTAGTTTAGTAGAATATTCCATAATTTCAGTTGAAAATTTATCTCTTCGGTTGAAAAATAATTTTTTCAATTGAAAATTTAACTACTCAATATGAGTGTGACAATTTACATTTTTTTGTTGAAAATTCGTGTATTTTGTTGAAAATTCCTGTTGGAAGAAAATTCATCATTTTGGTTGAAAATTCTGCTATTTCGGTTGAAGATTCGTCATTTTAGTTGAAAATTCATCAGTTTGATTAAAAATTAATTTTTGTGACTGAAATTTAAAATTTTTAATTTTTGGCTAAAAATTGATCTTTTTCATTTCAAAATTTAACTATGTCCTTGAAAATTCTTGTATTTTGTTGAAAAATTGTCTTTTCGGACAGAAAATTAATCTTTTTGTTTGAAAATTCATCTTTTTGGTGGAAAATTCAAGTATTTCTGTTAGATATTTATCATTTTAGTTGCAAATTCATCTTTCTGGGTAAGAATAATACTATTTGGTTTAAAGTTAAGTCTTTTGTTAAAAATTTATCTTTTTGGTTTAAAATATGCATTTTGGCCAGTTCTTAGATTCATCATTTTATTTGAAAATTCATCACTTTGGTTGAGAATTTTTGTTTTTTTGTTGTCGAAAATTAAATTTTTTAACTGAATATTAAACTTTTCCATTTTTTGTTGAAAACTTCACTTTTTAGTTAAAAATGCAACTATTTGGTTGAAATGTGACCTTTTTCAGTTGAAAATTCAACTATTTTTTTAAGAATTCATGTATTTTGTTGAAAAATTGTCTTTCTTGGTAGAAAATTAATCTTTTTGCTTGAAAATTAAACTATTTGGTGAAAATCTCATTTGTTATGTTGAAAATGCAATATTTTTACTTGAAAAGTTAGAAAAAAAGAATTGTTTCAATTATTCAAATTCATGGACTTTAGAGACAAATTCAAGAAATTATTAATTATGTTTTCAGTATTATCATATTATTTAATTAATCGATGATGCTAATATATTTCAGAATATCTTGTAATATAATTTGTCAAAGATTTTTAAATTAAGCATAATAATTGTATCCCTAGAATCTGAAAAAAATAGAAAATAATAACTTTTAACGCCTTACAGGGAAACAAATTGTGCAAATGAAAATTGTTAAAATAATTACCAAATATCCTTAAAAAATATAATTACTTTCAGCAACGTTAATTGCGTCATCAATTCCAGAAAATAATAGCTTTTTGCGATTTACAGGAAGGAAAAATTTTTTGCAAAATAAAAATTGCTTAAATAATTCAAAATTATTTAAAAAATACGTGGAAATTCTTCACTTAGTAACTGAAAATTATTTTTATGCAAAGAATTTAAAGAGATACCGCCTTTAGAATGAATTTAATAGAAAACGGCTGTTTTGCATTTTTGGGGGCATTTTCCGGGCACAATAAAAGGGAATGAGGTGGTCAAAATTGAAAGTTATTAGATGAAAATTATTTCTTGAACATTCCTTAAGAGGCTTCAAGAGTTTTATTAAGAGTACTTTTATTCACAAAAAGTTTATAAAAAGTACTTTTTTGTTCATTTTTTCGAAAACCGAGCTTTTCCCTATTTTTAAGGATATTTTTATTTTGTTTTAGTTGCTCAAGGATGATATCATCCTGGTTTGTGGTCTTTGTGGCTCTGAAATTCCCGTAATTGGATTAAAAAAGCACACTGACGTTTGTAAACCCAACAGAGAAATCGGAGATGAAAATGGAGTCGAGGAGGTCGAGAAGTTCGAAAAACTCAAAAAGGGGAAAAAAGTCAAAAAGGCCAAAAAGGTGGGATATGCGAAGAAAATCGAAAATTCCAACAAAGTCGAAAAGGCCAATAAGGTAGAAAAGGACAAAAAGGTAGAAGAAGACAAAAAGGTGGAAAAGGACAAAAAGGTAGAGAAGGACACACAAGTAGAAATGATTGAAAATGAAGGAGAAATTGTACAAGAAAAGGAGAGGATCCTAAAAGGAAGGATTCAATTCTTATTGGAATATGGACAGAAATTCATAAAAGTGGCAAAGGGAACGAATAAATCCACTGATAAGTCTATTTAGTTCGCGAAACTAAAAAAAAGCAATTTTTTGTTTTTTTTTTCGGAAAAAGAATAATTATTTTACTCATTAACGTATTTTTGTTTTGTTAGGTGTATAATTTATTTCTTTATTTTTGCAATTGAGAATTAAGTTTTGTAATTGAGAATATTACTGTTACCAAATAGGTACAATCGACCAAAAATTTATATTTATCTACTAAATAAATCGAAGTAATAGATTAAAAATTTGCTTTCTTCTTTAAACGTTATATTTCTTAATTAAGTTTTATTCATAGAAATCATAATTGCCATAATTTTAGGTTTTTATTTATGAGCGGAGATTTTCAATTTTAAGAATTATAAAATTAAGTTTTGAGAACTTGACGGTTTTTCAAGATTTCTAAATAAAGTATTGAAGCTTCTCAAAAATTTGAAAAAATTTCAAGAATATAATTTAACTTCCAATTTGAAGAAGGTTCTGTTGAAAAAATGTAAGCGTTGAATGCTTAATGTTTTTATCTTAAACTTGTCTAAAATTATGTAATTTTGAAAAGTAATTGATTTATTCTTCAATTTAGATAATTGAAAACCATTGGGCAAATTTACATTTTTCTTAGATTCTAAGATATTTTACTTTGAAAAGTTGCGATTTTATGTCTTCATTTTTTAACGTGAATGTTTTTAATTAAAAATTTTGCTTCAAAAACTTCCATTTTATGCGTGTAAAATATTCAGCGTTTGAATAAAAATTTTTGAGGCTTCAATTTTAAAAGTTGAAAATTCAAGATTTCCATTTTAAGTGCTTTAATATACAGTTCAGTTTTGATTACATCAGATTAGGGTGGGGAAGTGGGAAACGTGAGGGTAGGAAGGTAGGAGAAGTGTGAAGAGGGGGTGCGGCGGAAGTGAGAGGAGGGAAGGTAGAGAATGTGAGGGGAAATGCGGTTTGGAGAAGTGAAGGGAAATGGGAGCAGGAGAAATGAGAACAGAAGTAGAAGTGGGGGAAATGAGAGGAGGGCAAGTATCGCAAGTGAGGAGAAATAGGGGAAGAGTGGTAAGGAAGTGATGGGTAGTAGATGTAGGGGAAGTGAGGGGCGTGGGAGTAGGAAAAGTGAGAAAATAAAAAGTAGGTAAAATAAGTGGCGAGAATTGGAAGGGAGGTAGTGGATGTGAGGGGAAGTGCAAGGTAATGAGGGGGTGGGAAATGATGGTGGTGAAGTAGGGGAGGGGAACTGAGAAGTAGAAGCGGGGGAAATAAGAGAAGGGAAAGTATCGGTAATGAGGGGAAATGGGGGGGGGGTAAGGAAGTGAGAAGTAGTAAGGGAAGAGAGGGGCGTTGAAGTGGGGAAAGTGAGGAAAGTGAGGAAAGGCAAAGTAGGTCCAACGAGGGGATTGGAAGTAGTGGATGTGAGTGGAAGTGCAATCATATTATTATTATTCATAAACTTTTTTTCTAATTGAAAAATCACGAAATTGAATTATTTCGGATTCAAATTTCGAAAATAGGACAATATCAAAACGTTGAAAATGAAATATTTTAATACTCGAATTTCGGAAAATAGATCATTTAAAATTCAGAGCAATTGAAACTGTATTACTTGTAATTAAAAGCGTTTAAAATGAACAAATTACAAACCTTTGAATTTGAATCATTTTAAATTCAGAGTAATTAAAATTTGACTATTTGAAATTTAAAACTAAACTAAATCTTTCAGACTCAAAGCTTCTGGAATTCTAGAATTTTAATTTGTTATTACATAATAAAATTATAATTCAACATTATAGCTGATGAGACAAATTTTTCTAAAATCAAAAAATGATTTGAATTATGCAATTACGTAATATTTTCAAATGTTTGTGACGTTGTGAAATGAATATCTGAATTCAATTTTGAAAGTTATATGTACATATATTTTAGTTTTATTTTTAATTGGTTTAAAAGGTTAATAATAAACTAATTTATAGAAATGAAATTTCAAATTTAAAGGAGAATATAATGT
>JAABKJ010008050.1:0-11547 GCA_011634705.1 Andricus grossulariae | reverse complement strand
AATTTAAATCGCCAGAAGATTAAAATTTTTTTTGACAAAATGTAGATTTTTGAAGATTTCAAAAAAAGAAGCTTTCAAAATTATGAAAGGTATCAAGAAAATAACAATTTTTTATAAGATTCCTGCAAAAATTCCAAATAATTTTTTTTGGCTAAAAAATTAATTTTAAAACACCTGAAATGATTTTCTAAAATTTTAGAAAAGAATGTAAATGTAAAAAACCTTTCATGAATTTTGAAAGGCTTCAAGAGAATAACAATTTTTTCATACGATTCCTAGGAAAATTTAAAATAATTCTTTTGGCTAAAAATTAATTTAAAGAGAAAATTGAGAAAGATTTCTAAAAATTTAAATCAATATGTATATTTTTGAAGAGTTCGAATAAAAAATTCGAAACTTTTTATAAATTTTGAAAGGTTTCAAGAAGCTAAACAATTTTTCTTAAAATTCCTGGGAGAATTAAAAATTATTTTTTTATTCAGAAAACTTAATTTTTGAAGAAAAATTATAGATTTCAGATGGCTTCTAAAATTTGCCGAAAAAATGTGAAAAATTGGTTAATTCCAAAGATTTTTCGATATTTTAGTAATAATTTGAGTCAGTTTTAAAGTTGTTTGAAAACTCATCTCTTTTCGTAGAAATTTAATATTTTTTGGTTAAAAATGTAATTGTTTTGTTGAAAATTATTCTAGTTTGGTTAGGGATTGAACTAATTTGTTAAAAATTCGTCTTTTTGGCTAAATTTAACTGTTTCTCATTCACAATAAAATCTTTGTTAGCTTAAATATCAACAATTTCTTTTTTAGTTTAAATATCTGCAATTACATTTTTATGTGAAAATTTTTTATTTTTAGGCAAAAAATTAATGTTCTTTGCTGCATAATAATCTGTTTTTTGTTTAGGATTTAACAATATTTTTTTTTAAATCGTCTCATTTGGATGAATTCAACTATTTTTTATTTCATTAAAAAATCTGTTTTGATTGAAATATCAACTATTAGATTTTTTGTTGACAATTCATCTTTTAGGTGACAATTCAAATACTTGGTTAACAGTTGAACTGCTTTGTTACAAATTTATTTGTTGTTAAGGATCATCATTTTCATCATCTCCTTGGTTGAAAATGTAACTTTTTCGTTGAAAATTCATCGTTTTCTTAGAAAATGAATCTTCTTGGTACAAAATTCGTCTTTTTTGGACGATTTGAATTGTTTTTGATTCAATATTAAAATCTGTTTTGGTTCAAGATTAACTTTTCTGTTGAAATTTTAATTTGACGCTTTCAAAATCTTCAAAAATCTTTTTAAATTTTCTCAAGAATCTTAGAAAAATTAAATTTATATAACCCTAAAAACGAATAAACTTTTGCAAAAATGAGGAATATTCATTCTTTTCATTCGCCTGACTTCAGCACAAAATAATTAAAATGTCGGACTGCCCGCAGAAGGAATATTACACGAATTTTTTAAAGGCTAATGAAATAATTCGCAGGATTAATTAGAGATTCGTGAAACAAAATGCAATTCGATATTCCAAAAGAGAAAAGCCGCTTTACTGGAAAAAATTAATTCTATGAAAAGAATCCTAACTAAATAAATATTATAAAAATAAAATATTAATTTGGAATATTCAATTTGAAATTATCAAAAATAAAATAAAAGTGATTATTTAATTTATTGAGAATATTGTTTTAGTACACTATAACAAGATTTGAAAGCAACATGAGAGGCACTTTGAGCACTTACAGCTATTACTGAGCCACAAGCCCAAAATATGTTTCACCAAATTTATGTCGATGAAAGCAGCAAACGTAAATTTCCGCAAGAGGTCTTCAGTTTCAAAAGGTCATTAGATGCGAATTGCGAGGGTCTAAAATTATACACCAAAAGGACAAATATTTCCTAAAATTCCTGGTTAAGTTTTTTTTATTGACCCAAAATTGGGTTTTTACTTTTTACAACAAAACACAATAAAATAATTTCAAAAGTTCAATAAATAAAACAAACAAAATTATTCGATTGAACCGTATTATTTAAAAAAATGTTTCTAGCTGTTGAATAGAATATTCAAATTAGCTTTAAGAATTAATTCCCTGTCTATTAAACATATAATTTCGAACAAAGTTCTGAATTTTTGCAGTATATTTTGAAGAAATTTCCCTCTTGAACTTGAAAAGGATTTTAGAAAACAAATCCTGTAATTTTTTATTGAACTACCGAAGAATAAATGCAGAGAGATTCACTTGAATTCTTATTAAATTAAATTAGTTGTCATATCATACTGACCTGATTCTTAATCGAATGATAAATAAGTTATGGATTTTAAAATCAACATTAAAAAAAGTAAGTTTCTAACTCTCTAACTTTTTTTATTAATTAATATTTCGGAAATTTATTTCAAAATATCACATTCTTATTCATATTAAAATTAACATTGTATAATATTTTTATTTTTATTGAATAAAAATTTCAAATAAATTGATAATAACAGAAAAAATAGATTATCTCTGAACTATCAATTTCCATTCAGTTAATCTTGGTTGTGTGCAACTGATTTCAATTAATTTCTAGTGGCACTCTCATTTGATTTCTCAAGTTTTGCGGACAAATCGAGAAAAGCCTCTCAACCTCAAGAGAATCCCAAATTCTTTGATTTCTAAACTACTTTTCATCCTCCAGATTCAATGACGTCAAACATGGTCTGTACTTAAAGATATTTTTCAATTTTTAATAGGGTATAAAAAAGATTTCTTTTATACACTTCTGTATTTTCATTGCATTATTTACAAATTAAATAATAATTTCTAAAAACAAAACCTAGCACAAACGACTAATTTTTGCCAGTAATACAACTACTTGATTAAATTTTCAAAATTTTTGCTGACGTGAATAGCCACCGAAAACCCCTTTTCTTCGCTTATAACTAAAGCATCTGTATTCTAAATGTCGAAACTTACGATGCAAGTTTATAGTTTTGAGTTTAATTACACTAATAATGAATTCGGTTGTAAAGAGAAATCGCGAACTTGGACTTTTAATTAGGAGCACACAATCTGGGGCCATAAACTTAACTTTTCGGGATCGTTATTTAATTGGAAATGAAAGCATTTCTCGCGAATGATTTATTTTTATCCTAATAGCTTAATAAATGACAATTAAATTAAAAAACAATAATGTCTTTTAATTCAATAATTAATTTTAATTAAGCTTTCATACGGAATGGAATATTTTTAATTCAAGTACGTAATGTGATATCCAATTCATCCGATTTTGAACATTTTTTATATATTGAATAAAGTAGAAGTGAAAGCTTATATTTATAAAAATTTCATTTTCAAAATTGATAATATGGAAATTAATCAAATAAAATAGGGTTTTTTGTTAGAATTTTCTCCATCCATAAAAGCTGGGAGTAATTTTAAGTATTTAGTTATTATTTTGGAGAAAAAATTATACAGCAAAAGTGGAAATACAAATCAAGGGAAATAATCTAAACAGAAAATTTAATCTTGGGCTTGAAATGCTTGCAATTCCGAGAAAACCTTCAATTAATATATATTTCAGCTTCTCGTTAAAATCACTGAAAAATGGTCCTTACGTAAAGCTGCTTAGAGAGAGCTTATGCATGCGTTTTGTATTTTGCAGTGAATGATACTCAGAAATTTATTTTCCTTTCCATAAAAATTACAAAAGTATCTCATTAGACAGATTTATTCATTATGTTATGTCTAAACAATCAAAAAAAGTGTAGATAGAACTACATCTTCAGTTCAGAGAAAACGATTGAAATATTTTTTGTTTCAGAAAAATGTTGTTAATTTCATTCAATTTATTTTTAAGGGGAGCTATCTAGGTCTAGAAATATGTTTCAAAATCTATCCTAAATATTGAATTACGAAAGTCACAATTTTTTGGGCCAAAATTATTTAAGCAATTTTTCAAATTCTATGTTTACTAATTATTCAAAAATTTGTGTTTGTTATTGCTGGTGAAAGTGTTTAGCTTTTGAAGTTTCCGTGTCGCAAATATGATTTTTCTTCTGAATTCTCGTTTACAGAAAAGATTTTGTTTATATTTTCTTATCTAGATTTCCTTCATAAATGATGTAAAAATCTACATTTTTTTCTCTAAATAATTGTGTATTTCGAAAATTAGTCAACTGTATCTAAATTTAGTATAAGTTGAAATTTTGAATGTCTTTCTCTAAAAATAGGTGTGTCACGAAAATCTCGAAAGCATTGTTGTCGCTTTTCCTCAATGCTGATTGAGTAATTTGAAAAACTCGAAGGAAGGAATGTTGCCAAATTTACATACATAATTTATTATGAATTGAGTTTCGCTAGAAGGGCAATGAGAAAGAATGTAACATTTGTGTGCATAATAGAACTGACAAAAATTTAAGATTTATAATTGTAAAATTTTATTAATACATTTTAAGTTAAAATAATTAATTTTTAAACAAGAAAAAGGGCATTTTTGAAAACATAGTTCAGTTTTCAACCAAACCGATGAATCTTTAATAACAAAAAAAGAATTCTTAACAAAAAGTGTAATATTTGATGTTTTCATAAAAAAATATTTCAATTTTTAAGACAAAACTGTTAAATCAAAACGAAAAATACAAATTTTCAACCAAAAATAGTGAAACTTTCAACTGAAGAAGATTGATGTTCAACTAAACATGAAATTGCTAAATTTTCAGTTTGAAAAATTAATTTTTAATAAAACAATACCAACATTCTATCCAAAGAAATAAATTTTTAACCAAAAAGATTAATTTTCTACCCAAAAAGAATAATTTCTAACAAAATATGTATATGAGTTTTCAATCAAAAAAGTTAAATTAGTCACCATTGATTAGTTTTCTTCCCAAAAAGACAAAGTTTCAACAATATACAGAAACTTTCAACCAAATAGTTGAACAAAAAAAAAAGATTTTTAAGCTAAATTGATGAATAATCAACTAAAAAAATTAACTCTTGATAATGTAGTTCCATTTTCAACTAAGTAGTTGAATTTTGAATCAAAAATTAATTTTTTGTCTGAAAAAATGAGAAATTACTCTCATTTTTTTTATTCAGTAGAAATATTTAAGAAATAACTTCTTTAAATATTGCGCACATTCAATTTAACAAAATTAACCAATTTTTAGCTATACGTTCCTTTAACTTAATGAGAAATTGTTTAAAAATTCAATTTTACAACAGCTAAGTAAAGAATTAAATATTTTTGATGCAATACACGAAATATTATTTTTCAAATTTTTGAAATAGTCTCTACTTTGCACTATTTTTCTGACTTTCCTTGTATCACTTCTTTTTAATAAAAATATTCATGAATGAACCTAAATTTTTATTTACTAACCTCAAAAATATAAACAATATAAGAATGCATTATTAAATAGATTTTCAAATAATTAATTTCAAAAATGTTTGAAACAGTAATTAGTAATTAATAATTTCGAATTGAAAGCGTTGGAAATTAAAAAAAAAAAGACATTTAACGTTTTTAAATAGAAAAAGTTCTAAATCAAACAATTTTTGATTACGTAAAATTTAAAAAAGGACAATATTTCGAAATAAATAAAAAGGAATTTAACTTGTATCAGTTATTAATTAAGAAGATTAAAATTGAATAATTTGAAATTAAAAGTGTATGAAATTAGAATATTTTTAACCCGAAGCTCTCAAAAATTGAAACTTTCAGAGCTGCAATTGTATCATTTCTTGTATAAAGAGTTCAAAATTGAACAATTTTATTTTGAATTGAAGAATCCTGAAATTTAATGATTTCAGTTTAAAATTCAGAAAAGAGAACAATAAAAATTGAATACTTTCAGATTCGAATTTTAAAAATCGGATCATTTTGAATTTTAACTATTTTTAATTATCTAAATTTCTTCCATTTAAAAACGTTATCAAAATTGTATAAATTAAAATTTAAAACTATTGAATGTTTCAAAGCTTTGGAAAATCTAGAATCTTGAATTGTTATTACATAAAAAATTATTATTTTACATTAAAATTGGTTAGACAAATTTTTCTGAGAACAAAAAAAATCACCGTCATTTTTACAATTATAAATGGAAAATTTTCAATTATAAAACTTCAAATTTGAGTTATTCTAAAAAAAGTTGAAAACAAAAAATAATTTTAAATGCGAAACATTCAAAATGAAAAAAAAAATAATTACCAAGAATGGTGATATCAATACTTTTTTATACTCAAACCCTTCAAAATTTTTAATTATTTCTAGCTTTAAATCATTTGAAAATTTTTAATTTTCAAATGATTGATTAAACTTTTCTAAACTCAACCGTTTTAGTTTAAATTGCAAAATTAAAACTGATGAAATTGAAAAATTGAAATTTCAGCGGCCGATATGAAAATTCAGAAATCTAAAATTGTAACCATTTAAAATTGAAGATATTCATATGCTGAGATATTGATTTTGATAGTTAATTTGAAATAATTCATATTTTATATCTTCAACTGAAATTTCGATAGTATAAAGATATTTTATTGAAAATTTTAACAACGAAAATAACACAAAACAAGATCGCTATGATATAAAATTATTAAATTACACAATTCGAAATTTCTTTTCATTTAGTTGAGTTTTAGAAGATCGATATTATTGTCATAATTTTTAACTATTTTGAATTTATTCAAAAGTCATTTATCTCAAAATTGTTCAATTACAAATCCTTTTAACTGAAAATTATGCAACTATCGAGTCTTTAAGATTTCGAAGAATTTAAAAAACCAGACAATTTTGTACGTTCAAAATTGAAACCAACAAATTTGGAATATTTAAAAATCTCAAATTATCAAATTTAAAACTGACTTAAATTCAAACCAATCAATGTAGAATATTTTAATACAAAACTTTGTAATATAAAACTGACTATCAAGGCTTTCAATACGAAAGTTTCAGGACAGCAAAAATTAAAATGTTTCAGAATTTCCCATTCAAAACTATATATTTAAATTGAAACTATAGTAATTTCAAAGGTGATTAATATATTGATAATAAGTATCATAGTATCATATCATACAATTTTGTTTGAATAAAATTATTGACTTTATTTAAGATTTTTTAGATGAATTTTGATGAATTCAAACTTGAAGCGTTAAAACCATTCTAAACTTCGATAAAAATTGAAGCAGTCTTATATTAGGCTCTTGAAACCAATGTCATAAAAAAATTTCGTATTTTGCATCAATGTTTTTAAAATTCACTTATTTCATTTAAAGTGCAAAATTAATAATTGAAAAATCAATGCTAAATTGGTCAAGAATTTCCGTGCAAGAGGAAAAAGTGACGAAAATTTTATAAAATTTCAAATTATGAATAAATGAATGGTAGATTATTATGTCTAATTTTTCACGAATATTAAACATGAAATAAAAAAAAATTATAATAATAATAAAATTGGTAGAAAAGACTCACAGTTGGCCAGCGGATTTCGTTGATTACAGAAATGTAGAGGAGGAGACTTATGAGATAACTTCCGGTGAACCCCATGTCCTTTTCCGCAAATAAACGACGGATTCTTCGGAACACGGCTTTCCAAATGTGAATAACGTCACAGGGCGCTAAAGCGTCCTTATATAGAGGATATCTCACCCCCGCGCAGGCGTTCCACCCCATATAACTCTATGTAGAATCAGAACGCAATGTGTAGTCTACAATGCGTAAATACTCATATTAAACAGATTCATAAATTCGATACATTCCAATCAAGAAGAATAATAAGAAAAATCGAAATTACGTTAATTATAATAATTTAACATGTAGGGGTTGCAGGGTGGACCAAAAAAACTCAAAATGATTAGAGTCACTGAAAAGTTTCTTTGTGGCATTACGAACAAAGTCAAAAAATGCAATTTATCAGCAGTGGGCAAGTTGATTGAAAGTTTTCAATTTTTAATTTTTTGTGCATAGGAAAAAATTAAGAAGAACATTTTTTGGGGTAAAGTTTATGGAAGTATATAACCTCAGACAAAGAAAAAGTAAGAAAAAATTTTTTTTATCGAAATATAATATTTCAAAGAATGACAAAAATGCCATTTTTTTCATTTGTACCTAAAGTTGCCGAAAAACTTTTTTTCGTTTATTTTTTTGATGATATTTTTCATAAACTAAGGAAATACGTACATATTTTTGAGTATCAAACAAATTTTTGTGTTTAAGGCTTTAAAATATGTACGTGTTTCCGTAGTTTATTAAAAAGAGCACAACAAAATAAAACAAAAAACATTTTTCTTATTTTGTAACTAGTTACAAATTAACAAAATTGCATTTTTCGTCATATTTTGTAATGTTATATTTCGACGAAATTTTTTTTTCTTACATTTTTCTCTTTAAGGCTATTCACTTTCATAAACTTTACCTCAAAAAAATTTTGAACATTTTTTTATATAGACAGAGAATTAAACAAAAATTGAAAATTTTAAATCGACTTGCCCAATGATGAGAAATTTTCTAATTTTTATTTTTTATTTTTTTTTATTTGTAACTAGTTATATTTTTTCAGTGACAATAACTATAAAAATCGTTAATTTTTAAGTTACTTTCGAAATATAGTTCACATGTCTTTTTTATGGCAATCAGTAAATTGTATTGCTTTTATTATTTCTAAAAAAATTCTAGAAAAAGCATATCTTATTCTTCTGTGATAGTTTGAATCGTTTACATGAAATTGATAGGATGTCTTTTTTATATTAGCAGAAACTTTTTAAAAATATTAGAAAAAAATAAAAAAGATGTGATTTTCCCGAAAATCTTCTTTCAATGTGTTCAAAATTCGATCAAAAGAATAAAGTAGACTTTCTGGTTAACCCCACCTTTTTCATTTTTTATTATATTTTGTTTACAGTTTCCGTTAATATAAGAAAGGCATCCATTAGTTTTATAGAAGCTTAGTCATAGACATAATTTTTTCCACGTAAACAATACAAAATATTAACTAACTATTAATAACTCCTCATTTCTAAAGATTTACCATTTTCAAGAGATACAAAGTCAAATTTTCAATCTGAAATCTTCCACATTCTAGCAATTTCAAATGTAATGCCTAAAAATTACAGAATTTTCAATTGTTTAAAAAGCGTTCAATTTAAAAAATTTACAATTTAAAGTTCTAACATTTTCAAGGCTTCCAATTCAAAACTCTTTAATTTTAATAATGTATAAATGAAAATTTTCAAATTACAATGATGTTGAAGACGAAAAGTCAAGTTTTTAATTCTGAATCTTCCAAATTGAAGTATCTAAAGTAACACATCAAAATTGCAGATTTTTTGATTGTAAGTACTACAAATTAAAAACCTTTCATTTTTAAAAGATTGACATTTCCAAGTTCGGAAATTTTGAACAATTACAATAAAAAATTCTTGAACTTTGAAAATATAGAATGACGAATTATTCAATTTTCAAAACTTATTTGAATGTGAAATTCTTTAATTTTGAAGATTTACAATGTGAAACTTTTTCAATTTAAAAATGCATAAATAAAAATTTTCAGATTTTAATGTTTTTGCAAATCAAATGTCCAGTTTTCAATTCTAAATTTTCAAATTTGAACAAAATTCAAATATAAAGCATCAAAATGACAGAATTTCTAATTATAAAACGTAAAAATTTTCAAATTTTTAATGGTAAATGGTCAAAAGTAGAAACTCTTCCATTTTAAAGATTTACAATTTAAAGTTCTACAATTGTAAAGAGTTACACTTGAAAAATATTGAATTTTAAAGACGTATAAAATTAAATTCTTAAATTTTGATGATTTTGATGATCAAAAGTTAAGTTTTCAATTCTAAATCTTCAACATTGAAGAAATTTTGAATATATATTATTAATATTATAGCTTTTTCAATTTTAAAACTAAAAAATTGCATATTTTTTAATAGTTAATTAAACACTCTTCAATATTGAAGATTTACAATTGAAAATTCTTCAATTTCAATAAGTTTCAGTTTAAATTTCTACAATTTTGAGTATTTGAAAATAAAAATGATGAAATTATGATAATATTGGAAATCAAAATTTCAATTCTAAATCTTAGTTTAGTTTTAAGACTGGCGGGAAGCCTATAAAGAGCTCCCCTGGCGCTCAAGATATTAAGCCTATTGTGCCACACCAGATGAGCCCCCCTGACTAGGATTATAAAGTCATCCGCATAGCCTTGAGTATAATACCCCTCTTTATTTAGCCTTCGACGGAGGCCGTCCACTACAATGTACCTCAGGAGGGGCGATAGGACACCCCCCTGTGGGCAACTCCGTGGAGCTATTCCCCTTACTAGGTCTTCGCCCCATCTGATTTCGAGTCTTCTCCGGCGTAACATGCTTCCTATCCAGCATACTAGCTGGTCCGGCACGCCACATCTCAAAGCCTCTCGACAGATGGATTCTGGAGGAGTATTGCTGAAAGCAGCCTCTATATACAGAAAGTACCCACAGCATACCCCTTTTGTTCCAACTGTTGCTCCAATTTTGCTACAACAGCATGAAGCGCAGTTTCTACCGAACAGCGTGCCTGAAAAGCATGCTGCCCTCTATGCAGCGGGGAGGCCAAGAGCACCTCATCCCTAATGTATCTCTCGACCAGCTTCTCAAACGTCTTCAGGATAAAAGACGTTAGGCTGATTAGTTGGAAATCTTTTGCAGCAGTGTAATCCTCCCTCCCAGGTTTGGGAATGAAGGCCACTCTGTCATCCTTCCATGCCGATGACACGTGGTTAAGGGCTATACTTGCCCCAAATAATTTCTTCAGAGGAGGGACGACTAGATCCATGCCTTTTTGTAAAAGATGTGGGAAAGTGCCTTCCGCCCCTGGTGATTTTAAGGGACAGAAAGACCCTACGGCCCATTACACCCTCTTGTAATCAACGACCTTAATGGCGGAATTCCAGTCGGTCCTCTCCATCTTTTGGCCCCAGCCTTCCTCATCTTGGTTGGTTCGGATTCGCTGAAAACCCGGGAAGTATAGTTCCATCAGGTGATTCAGCGTTGTTTCTTCGTCTGCGGCAAACTCACCATTATAGAGCCTTATGAGTCCGAGGAGAGCTTCCCGATTTGTTCGCCAGGATCTTTTGGAGCCTCGCTGTTCCCGGAATGACTTTTGATTCCTCGCAGAAGCCCATCCAATCCTACTGTTTACACTTTCTTATACTTTTATTGTATTCATACTAGGCCGCCTTACAGATTTTCAAGTCTGAAGGCAATTTTGTTCTATGCCCTATTGCACAATATTCTTGTATTTTTACGGAGTTTCTCCAGGTGGGTATTCCTCCTTCCTAGACTTTATTGTGCTTGTAGAGCAAAATGTATTTCTGGGGTTTCTGATCTTGAAAACCGCCGGTTTTCCTAGAGTTAACCGAAACACGATATATTTGTGGTCCGAAAGAGACTTCTCATAGGAGACTCTCTAGTCCACTACCTTGCTTCTCAGTACACCCGAAGATAGAGTCAAATCGAGAACCTCACTCCTGTTTTTAGTCTGGAATGTGGGAGTATCACCCCGATTCAGAATCTCCAGC
>JAABKJ010008049.1:0-11547 GCA_011634705.1 Andricus grossulariae | reverse complement strand
AAAAAATTGAATTATATCAATCCACAATGTCGAATTTCCTGTCCAAATAGACAAATGTTCAACAAAATAGTTGAATTCTAAGTGCAAAATTAAATAGTTAATATTTCAGCCAAACACAAAATAGTTCAATTTTCAGCCGAAGAGTTTTGAATTTTCAACAAAATATGTCAACTTTTAAGCAAATAGTTAAATTTGCAACCTACACAGATGAATTCTCAATCAAAACGTCGAATTTTCAACAAAATACATGCATTTTCAAATAAATAGTTGAATTTTTAACTAAAAAAGAAAGTGCAAAAATATTGATATTCAATTTTATATTAGAATTATACAAAGAATAAGTCATGCTTTAGAAAAACAAATTCCCTGACTTGAAACAAAAATCCCCTAATATTTGCAGGGTTTTCCAGGTGAGTAGACACCTTGATAATTATATACACGCACCTCCAAAAAAACAGTTCAGCAGTCTTTTCCTGTTCAGCAGAGTACAAAAAAAAAGTACAGAAGACAAATTTTTCTTTCTTTAAGGGAATAAAAATTCCAGGACCATGAGCAAAATTCAAGTACTTTTCCAGGTTTTTTTCAGGTAGAGAAAAATTCAAGGATTTTTCCAGGTTTTCCAGGATTTCCAGGGCGCTGTATTTTTCATTTTTTCAAGCATTTCAAAAAATTCTTATTCTCATTTATATTTTCCAAACCTTTTATACCCCCACCCCGGGATAGTGTGGCGTCGTTTTGAACAGCCCCTAATTGTAAGACTCATCTTTGTTAAATATTCATCCTTGAATATTCAACTTTAGACAAGAAATACATTTAAGGAAGATATAATAAAACCTCATGCGACTGCACCTAATCAGAAACGCAAATTTCGTTTGAAAGTAAATTTCCTTTTAAAGTACATTTCTTGAAACTTTCGAGTTTGTTATTAGTCTGGCTCATCCCTTGAATTATGATAGCGCCGCATAATTTTTATATATTTAGGTAAGCCGCATTAATTATGGACCTGACATACTGACCGGCATGCTCTTTTTCCGCATGAGCACTCAACTCAGTACAATATAATAAAAAAGGGGGAAATGAGAATTAACGCACTGTCAGCGCGTGACCTGGTGTATCGAGCGTCTGGACACAGACGGTATGGCGCCCTTACTTTACGGAATTCTTTATTATGGTCATGTCGCGCAATCCGTTTATTAAACTAATCTAGATTCATGATTCTATTTCTATTTTTGTCCTCATATCATGTTTTGAATCAACCTACATTCTTCTTTTAGAAACGCCATTTTTCCAAATCAACAGGAATCTTCTCAAAAAATGTTGTTTGAAACAAGAAACATTTCTTTGAGAGGTGTACAAAGACATTCTTTAAGGCAAATAAATTTGTCTTTAGTTCAGACATATCGATTCAAACAAATTATCCTTCGTCCAAAAAAAAGTTCATTGGAATAGTTGTATACAATTTAAAATTTTTTAATTCAATGTTTACAAAATTGGATCTCTTTTTAAAATAAAACTATTTGTTTCTAGAATTTCAACTCATCTTCAATGATTTATTTTTCCTTTATAATTCTCTTCGTTTCTCGAGAAGTTTGTTAGACACATGAAAGAACTTTCTTTTTATCACTGCTTCTGATAAATCAGATTAATTTAGAAAGCATCTTTTCCCAGCAAATTACTTTTAAACTACTTTGTATTTCCACTGTACTCAATACAACTCTAAAGGTGTTGAGAGTAGAAACTCGAAGAAATATATAAGTATTATGAAGGTCCCTTAAGTGAATTATTTATAAACAGCCGCTCGATTTCCAACAAAGCTCTTGGTTATAAAGCCCATTTCATACTTAGTATGAAGTTTATTCACTTTGTATCAACAAACAAGACAAGTCTCTTACAATTACCTACCCTTAAAGATAATTAAACGAACTTTTAGAGTACGCAGTACTTTTTATCAAAAACAATAGTCGAATAAGTATTCCATAACAATTTTTTACTTTGCAACAAGCTTCTCTTGAGCTTTTTTTCATTTGCATTTGACATATGAAACAATAACATAGTAGACGTTTCTCTTATAACAATAAAGTATATCATAGGCTACAAAAATAGAACTCTAGAATAACCTTTCCCTACTATTGACGTAACATATCTTCCAACAGAATATAAACACACTTTTGCAAAATAAATATAACTTTTTGAGACCCTTAATTTTGTAATAAAACAGTTTTTAATAAAATACACCAAAGGATTGGATTTAGGATTGATGAGAATGTACAAATTATCTATCTGATTACTATAGTAATTACCACTGCAGATAAATAATAATAGTATTGCAGATAGAAGACTCATTATAAAAAAAAGTCAAGGAGAACACCAAAAACGAAAATATAAAAATGAAGCCTGAGAAATTAAAAATTTGTGCACCTCACCATTAAGCAATTGTCATGAAAAAGGATCCTCATCCCTGAGTGATAATAAGAAGTTTGAAAAGCTCTCATCGAGGGTAGGTAAGCACACGTTGGAGAATGTTGATAAGACACGGAATTCTTATTAGAAAATATCTTCCATATTTTTCCTACGATTTTGGTAGAAACTAATGATATTGTACGTACACAAATATTGTTGATTTTCGGGGTTTTTGATGAAAACAGCCACTTTTCGTCGCCGAGCTTTCGTAAGGAACAACAAATATGGCGGTTTCCCTGGAGCTTCTATGGCTCCACCTTGGGGTTGCCGTATCGTACCAAAAAATCAATACCGCGTAACGCACCAATTTCACAATACCGAACCCAAATACTACACGATTTGTTACTTCGATGTTTCATAATCGAAAATCAATTATCACAAATTAAATTTGATTAATGAAACACTTATGTGAAATAAAATTATCCTAAAAGATCGTTTTATATAAACGACTTAGAAATATTTTCACAGATTTTCCGTTCTTAAAAGATTGCCTCGAAAGTTTATCTAACGAAAGTGTATAGATTCAAATTTTGAATAAAAATAGTTTCTTCGCAATCAGTTTCATTTAGTAATACAGAAAGTTTTCTAAAATAATTTTTTTTTTTCATGAGTCCTTACAAAACTTAATAATTCAAAAACCATAGATTTAAATTTGTTTTTCATTTACTGAAAGTATAGAATACCAATTTCAAATTGTTTTTCTTTTATAATATTCTGCACTCTATTGTTAGTGTTTAAGATCGGAGGCATTGCGGTTTGTCTGACCAAATCGAGATACTACTACTGAAACCACAGCACGTTTCTTTTTTCTATTAAAAAGGAAATCCACAAGTTATCACATTGTTCTGAGTTATCTGCTCTGAGATAAAAAGGAATTAACTATTATTATTATAATAAAATATATTATTTTTTATAATAAAAAAAACTTCGTGTGTGATATTCAACAATTTCTCCTCCTACTAACAAAAAATTCATATAAGATGATGATAATACCGTAAAATGGGGCTAAGCGGCGCGTGAGGAGGAAACCGGTACATCCGCATATTTCATTTTTTATAATTAACTATCTATTTATTAATAAAAATTGCAAGATGGGCATTTTTTCACAAATATTAAGGTTTGTTCTAAATATTTTTTGGTACAGTTTCCTTATTTTAAACGAATAAAAAGTGCAATGGTATAAGAGTTTTTCAGTTTTGGAAATTTGGTTATGTTTTCTGAAAGAATCTCGTAAAAAACTTGATTTGCAAAAGTTTTCGGAAATTTGTGCAGTGAATACAATATATTTTTCATCTTATAGAATGATTTTTATAGGAATTTTTGTTTTTCTGAGGAAAGCAACTGTATTTGATAACAAACAAAATGAAAAATAATTTCCCTTGACAATCACTGCGTTTAGGAGATAAGAAATACCTTTTAAAACATTCAAAAAGTGGGAAATCTATAAAATTATCAAATGTATTGCAATATTTCTTACCTAATTTTCTCTGGGGTGAATAATGAATCCCGCTTTTTTCCAGTGACAATAAGTAGATTATTTACCGTTGCCATAATTTTTAGTAACTTCATTTTCCTTAAAATGTTTAGAGAACGTAAAAATAATTACTTTTTCTGTAAAATTTTTCTCCTTAGTCCGTTTTTTACTTCTTTTTAGGAGTGAGCGACCTTACATTGTGGGGTAAAGACGCTTAAACTTCAAGAGATTGCAAATAGTTGTTCATAAATTCAATGTACGTATATGCTTTATAGCAGGAATTTGAAGAAATTTCAAAGGATTTCAAAGATTTTAAGATATTGTTGAAAATACCAAAGAATGTTCAAAAGCTTTAAAAAGTTAGAAGGAATTAAAAAAATTTCAAATAATTGAAAATATCTTAGGACATTTTTAAAAATTCCAATGAATTTTCAAGAGCTTAAAAAAATGTTGAGGGATTTGAAAAAATTTCAAATATTTTAGGATATTTTGAAAGATTCCAAGTAATTTTCAATTTATTTAAATAATTTAATGGGATGTTAAAGAATTTTAAAGTTTTTGAGGGATTTTCAAAATTTCAAGTAACTTTCAAGAGTTCACAAAAATTTCAAGGGATTTTATTTTCTAATTGTCTTCAATGAGTTGAAGGGCTTTTAAAGGATTTAAAATATTTTAAGGCATTCAAAAAGGTTTCAAGTAATTTTCAATAGATTAAACAAATTTCAAGGGTGGTCACAATAATTTTATTGATTTCAAAGGATTTAAAACATGTTAGTGCGTCTGTAAGGAATTTCATAAAATTTTGGAACATTTGAAACTACATGTATCTTACAGGACCTATAAGGTTTAAAGATATTTTAAAAGATTCCAAAATTTCTAAGGATTTTAATGACATTTAGGGATTTTGAAAGCCTTCAATTTTGTTAATTTTATAATATTTTAATGTATTTACAAGAATTTGTTTACAAGAAGTGAGCTATTTTTTAGGGTTTTGAAGTTTGGAAGAGATTTTCAAATATTTTTTGCAATTTATTTGCAATTCATTAATTTTACATTTTTGTTGCTGTATTCAATTGATTTTTTTTCAATTTTTTTAAGTTTTCGTTTAATTAATTTTAATTTCTTTTAACCACATCTTCCATCCTAAGATATTTCATTAAATTCTTTTAAACTCCCTTGAATTTTTTCTAAACTCATTTTCAACTTACTAAATTTAATGCATTTTTTAATTTTTTCACAATTGTTTTTAATTCGCTAAAGTTGACCTCAAAAAATAGTTTGTCTTTAATATTTTGTAAACGGATAGAAATTTTTTAACCTAACAAACGTCAGCTTATTTCTTACAAGATGACGCTCTTCGGGACATATTTTTATGCCGAGGGGTTGCAACCCTCATTTTTTACTAGTGTGAATGTAATTCTTAAATTTTTTCATAAAGAAACTTTCAAACCAACTAAATTTCACGGTGTATTGTTATGTTATTTAAAAAATGTAAAATTAGAGTTCATATGTTTCCGGGTTTTTCAAAAAAATTCATTTCAAGGGGTGATTTATCCCTGTAGTTAATGTATTGCTTTTGGAATATTAATCACAACATACGTTTCAAATTTTAATCCAGAAATGCTTATTCTGACATATATTATGCATTACAAATGAAATCACATAAGCACCCTCACTTTTAGAAGGGTTGATTACCCCCTTGAAATTTATCATTATTAGATTGTGAATAAAAACAGTTTTTTCACATTTACTTGCAGACTGATATTTCATCAATATAATCTGTCAATTTTTTACTACGACATAATTATGTTATTTCATTTTTAATCAAAAATATATGTCAAAATAAGCGTTCCAAGATTAAAATTTAAAACGCATGATGTGATTAATTTCCCAATAGCAATAAATTAACTGTAAGAATAAATTACTCGTTCCAATGCATTTTTGTCAAAAACCCCGAAAACTTTCAACTTTAGTTTTTTATTTTCTTAATAATAGGACAATATACAGTCAAATTCGGTTGATTTGAAAGTTTCTGGGTGAAAAATCACATTCACCCTTGTAAAAAATAAGGGTTGCGACCCCTCAGCATAAAAAATATGTCCCGATGAGCGTCATTTTGTAAGAAATAAGCTGACGTTTGTTTGGTTAAAAAATTCCGTTTCTCTTTTGAGATATTAAAGAAAAACTGTTTTTGGGGTCAACTTAAAGGTTGAGGTTTCATCCCCTAAATCGACGAATTAGCACTCAAAAAAATACGTGTCTCCCAATTTTATATGTACTACATCATATTACAAAATGAAGAAACTCGGTGAGACCTCGGGTACATTCCTTGTGAGTGCAGGAATGTTGGAAAGAAAGTTTTGCGGCCACCATGAATAATTGACAATTTTTTCCCTACAAAATTACGCATTTACTTTTATCGAGAAGTAAGTTTCATTAAAATTCATCTCAAAAATACGTAACAGAAATGTAGAAAACAATAATATTTTTCTCTGTCCTGTAGAAAAAGCTTTTCTGTGATGAAATTTCAGAGAGCAAAGTTACAGAAAAGGAAAGGGAAAAGCAATTAGGTAGAAGGGTTCTAGAATGTTTGCACGTAACATGCTGATATATTGGTAATCGGTAAGACATTCGTGAGGGTTAGGAAGGTATTTGGCCCACATTTCGTTTGACTGGCTCCGGGCCAAAAATTATCTTCCACCCCTTAGGCCTACAGCTTTTATAGTGACCCTAGAAATAGTTAGAGTTAACTTCTTCCCTTACACTTATTCTGAATATCGCTTTTCCGAACAAAGTGCAATCTCACAAAAGAGGTGCGAAGCTTTCATCGACGACTTTTGAGAAAGCAAGTGGAAAACGGAAAGTATATTGTCGAGGGGTTCACGTAAAGCGACTATTTCTCGAGGGCAAATGTCACTTGGGAAAATATTGTTCTGCTACTCTACAAGTGGACAATGGCCAATAAAGAAACTTTGTAAAGTTTTCCTTCAATGCTTCTTGTCCAGTTTTGTAACTCGCTAAATGTATTGCCTTCTCTCTAAAGAAACTTGTTATGAAATGGATTAAGATTATTTTATAATGTACCAAATATACAAAATTAATGCAGATTGTTGGAAAGGGTTTAGTTGATGACACAATTATTACGGAGGCTTGAAAAAAAAATTCTGGAATTCAAAATTGCTACAATGCGAGAAAGTAGCATATGTGGATCCTCAAAATGTATAATTAATTTGGAATGAACAGATTAGATCAGCCTGGTTACCGCGCTCGAAAAGAATGTTCCAAAAATATCTTGGTTACAAAGTTTCTAAATTTTCTTGAGTTCTAATTTTTTTTACATTCTAATTTTTTGCGGATCTTCAGAAACCATTTTCTAAGAGAAGGTTAATAGGAGAAGAGTTTGTTCATGCACTTGAAAACTTTACAGAGACAAAAATGCACTGGAAAATTGGCCAAAACCCAGGAATAGAAATTGGAAATGCAGCGAATTTTTAAAATTCGGATTTTGGTATGCAATGAAATTATCTGTATGATTTGTGCTTTGAAATTTTCAGGCTTTTTTAGCATATAAATATGCTAGAAAAAAATTCTATTAAATACTAAATTCCAAAAATTGAACATTTGGTGTAATTCCAATTTGGATTCCTGAGTCTTGTCAATTTTTTTCCTAATGTACTTTTATACAAAAAAAGTCTACACATGCTCAGAAAAATTGTATACCACAAGTTGTAAAGATACTTTTATTTAACATCAAAATCGGAATTTGAAAAATCTGCTGCAGCGATTTTGCATTCCAGAATTTTTTATTTTCAACCCACTTTTATAAATATATCGAATTGTTTATACAATAATGAAGTTTGTTATTAATAATAATATTCATTTCTATCTTAAAAAGTGGTGTAACGATATGTCTCGAAAATCTCGCAGAAATTGTTATTGAAAACCTAATTGACTTTTTATTACTTAAAGTTTTTTTTAACCTAAATTTGACAAATTAATCCAAAAATAATTTCTTTCAATAAGAAAATTCAAAGAAAACGTTTTGCGGAATGAGAAATATTTTTGCTTTTCAAATACTTTTGAGCGGTTAAATTAAATCTTTTAAATTACCTGATAAATTATTGAAAATATTACACATGTTTCATGCTAGTGCTTTTCGCTGCAAGTTAGTATTAAAAAAAAGAATTTACATATCAAATTTTACAGTTTCGAAAAAGACATGAACATTCTAAAAATTTTTAGGTTGAGTTAGTTTTTTTCGTCGGAAATTAGCATTTTTAGAGAAAAATCCTCATCAAGATTCTCAATTTTCAACGATTTTAAGTTTGTAAGCGCTTTACACCGGAAGTCGGTATTTTTAATAAAAAATTATTAGATTTCAAAGATTAGCAATTTTTCAGCAATTTACAATTTTCGGTTTCATTAACGTATTTTAACGGATGTTGACATGTTTCGACAAAAATGATTAGATTTTGAAGTTTCATAATTGTTTAACAATTTTGGGGGTGTTTCACCTGAAATTGGTTATTTTAATTTAAAAAAATTATATCTCAAAAAAGATTTACCACTTTTTAACAATTTAAGTTATGTTGGCATTTTGTATAGAAAATTGGTATTCTCAAATCACAATCTTTTAACAATTTGGAATTATTTTAGTGTCTTTCATCGAGATTTTTATAAAATTCATTTGATTTGTAAAACTGCTTTAAACTTGTGTACAACTTTAGTTTATGGTAGCAGTTTTCACCGGAAATATCGATATAGATTTTAAAGAAGATTGACAACTTTTGAACAATTTTTGCTTTTTTTTTCTATTATTTTAGATTAAAGATACTATGAAATACAAAAATGTTGTACTAATATTTATTTAGTTTATTATATTATATTTAATATTTATCATTATTTATTATTATTATCTGAATTTTATATTATAAGGATAATATTATAAATATAAATAAACTTTTGTTGATACGATTTATTCTAGGGAAAATTAATTCACCCCGAATGGCTTTTCGAGGATTTTCTACCTCGGACGGAACGTAATTTATAGCTTCTTTTATGCTGTATAAACTGGCTTCTTCTTTCAAGGAAACAATCTCAAGTTTACAGCAGATCCTAACGACGAACAAGACTTTTGTATTCTCTTAATAAGGTGAATCTTCGCTCAGAAATATTTATCATAACAATCTTTCTTAGAAACAACAAATATTTATATTGTTTAAAAATTTGTGTAACAAGAAACCCCCCCCCTTCATCATTTTTATTCGCATTTTCTTTATCTATTTCCATTTCAAGTAATTACTTGAGACACTATAAAAGAAAAGTACTTCAAGCAGTCAACTTGTTAAAAAGAAAAATACGTGGAATAATCAAACTTGGCACGTTTGTGATAGCACAATAAAAAGTATGCATTGCAGTATTTGGACCTGAATACTTTCTTCCAAGAATAGATTAAAAATCAGAAAATTAGAATCTATTATTAGATCAATTAAGAAATATATTAATTATTAATAATATTAATGTTCGAATTTATTCACTTTGTCCACATTGTCAATATGACAGTTTTTAGTGCCTATCAGTTGGACATATTATAAAATGATTATCTTTCCACTTGAAGCAACATTAAGAGAAATACCTATTTTCAAGTTTTTTAGAGTAATTGAGCTTTGAAGGCTGATAATATTTAAAAATCTTTAATTCTAAATGTTGGAAATGAAAATTAATTTTTTTTATAGAATTTCCTGAAATATTGTACTCTCTAAATCTGAATTAGTAAATTGTTACTATTTTAGACGGTAGTTTCAAGTAAATTAAAAAAACGTATTATACAATGAAGATAATTTTATTAAAATTAATTAATTTCTGAATTAATGTGGTTCCTGTATTGAATTCAATTTGAACCGTCTCAAATACCTAAAGTTCATAGTAAAAAAATTCCATTTTGAACAAGATAGGTGAATTTTCAACAAAATAGTAGAATTTGGAACCAAAAAGATTAAATTTCTACCAAAAAAGATGATTTTTAAACAAAATTCATGAATTCTCAACCAAATAGTTGAATTTTGAACTAAGAAACATCAATTTTCAACAAAAATTGGAATAGTTAAATTTTCAGTTATTAAATTAATTTTCCAGAAAAAGAACAACAAATTTTAATCTAAAATGATGAATCCTTAACTGAAATAGATGAATTCTGATTGAAAAGGATTCATTTTTAACAAAAGAATAACTTTCAACCAAGTAGTTTTTATCTTCAACCTAAAAGACGAAATTTCCACTCAAATGGTGAATACTTAACTGGAATAATTAAATTTTCAACCAAAAAGATGAGGTTTCAAACAAAAAGGTTAATTTTGAAACATAAAGAATAATTTTCTACCAAAAAATACGTTTTTTCAAGAAAAGAGAGGAATTTTCAACTAAAAAAGACAATCTTTCAATCAAATCGTTTAATTTTCAGTTAAAAAATTAATTTTGAACAAAAAAATTTCCTACAAAAAAAGACAAACAACTTTTGAGCCAAAGTGATAAATTTTTAAATAAAATTATGAGTCTTTTACGGGAATAGATGGATCTTCAACTGAAGTAGATAAATTTTAAGCCAAATAGATGAATTTTTAACAAAAGAGCTTATCTTTCAACCAAGTAATTGTATTTCCGACCAAAAAGATGAATTTCCAAAGAAGGAAATTAATTTTTAAACAAAAAGATTACTTTTCTACCAAAAAAGACGATTTTTCAACAAAATACATGAATATTCAATGAAATATTTGATTTTTCAGCAAGCAATATCAGTCTTCAACATAAAAATTCAATTTTTTAGTTTCAATTTTCGGTTACAAAAATTAATTTTCAACCAAGCTTATAAATTTTCAACTAAAATTATGAATCATTGACTAGAATAGTTTAATTTTCAACTAAAAATGGTAATTTTTCAACCAGAATTTGGATGGATCAATTTTTTATTATTTTCAACTAAAGAGAAGAATGTTCAACTACAATGATAGAATATTCAATTGGAATAATTAAATTTTCAGTTTAAAAAAAATTTATCTTCTGTTAAAAAAAGGAATTTTCAACACAATAGCTCACTTTTCAACCAAAGAGATAAATTTTTAATTTAAATGATGATTCTTGAACCAACAAAAATTAATGTTTAACAAAAGAGTTTAAATTTCACCTCACAAAATCAAATTTCTGTTCCAAAAAAGATGAATTCTAAACGAAAAATCAATTAGTTGTTATCCCAAACAAAAAAATTAATTTTTGATCCGAAACAGTTAGATTTAACAAAAAAAAAAAAACTAATTTTCGACATGAGTTTAATTTTCAACTTGAAAAGATTTTTCAGCCGTCAAGGAAGAGAAACTAAAAACGATCAATCATCAAACATGATAGTTCAATTTTCACTTTAAAAAATTAAATAAACTAAATTAAAATTCTCGCTCTTCAAAGTATGTAGATACTTTTATTTTAACTTATCCGAATTTTAAAAATACGGTGGTTCAAAAAAGCCTTTTTTAATGACAAAAGAGGTTTTAATTCTGTTTAAAATTTAGGTTAAATAATAATTTTTGTCGCTTAGGAAAACTGGATCTGATGATTATAAGTGC
>JAABKJ010008048.1:0-11547 GCA_011634705.1 Andricus grossulariae | reverse complement strand
TCTTTTTTATTTCTTCCGTCTTTTTTATTTTTATTACTTTGAAATCACAATAAAAAAGCATGGATAATATTCACCAATGTTCCAGTGCTCACACAGCACCCTTATCAAGGTAAAAAATTGAGAACAAGCGGGAACAGCAACGAAAATACGATGCTACCTCCTGGATACCTGAGATACCTTGGGTTCTCAGGCATCGTATTTTCGTTGCTGTTCCCGCTTGTTCTAAATTTTCTTACCTTGATAAGGGTGCTGTGTGCTGTGAGCTGTGTGATGCAATACAATAAAATATGATACAATGTGGCATACTATGATGCAGTTTGTTACACTTTCACACTATATTATACAATATGATGCAATATGATACAGTATAATACAACATAATATAATATGATGTAATATAATGCAATAAGATGCAATATGACGCAATACGATACAATGTCGAACAATATGGCACAATGTAATACAGTATGAGACAATATGATAAACTATCATACTGTATGATACTCTATGATGAAATATAATATATTACAATGTAATATAATACAGTATTATATGATATAATTGATGTTAATATTTGTGTGCTGTTTTTAAAATGATGAATTTTTTTTCTTCTCCAACATGAAACCTTGTCACTGAAATATAAATGGTGTTGGATAAATCGTGCATAAAGACGTCAACGTTGCAATGAGTTGCATTATCTATGCCAGCGCTGCTCTCATCCCAACCCCCTCTCCTCTCTCTTCCTGCACTCTCTTACTATGAGAATTCCCCACTACTTCACCACTATGCAAGATCCTTTATAGTCGTGCGAGTCCTCAATAGTTTAGTGTACTCTATTTTATATTTCCCTGAATAAAGAAGATTGGCTGCTATTAACAAGTAATTTCTGCAGTGTCCTTAGAGAGACTTAAATACGCGCGCTATTAACAAAGTGCCATCTACGAACAAGTGTGTTTGGCAGAAGTTAGCAAGAGCTCGCCTACTCGAGTTGGTTAAAATACTCCTCGATACGAGTAGTCTGTCCGCACTAGAATTACGCTATGCGTATAAAACAGTTTTCCAGTTGCTTTCAATAAATGCAATTATACTATTTACAAGTACCGGTGTGTGCCTACATACAATAAACAATTCTGGCGATGAGGTCGTACGTTTTCACGCGAAAAGTGAAGTGTAGTTTTTTCAATTTAGTTCAAGTGAGGCGTAATCCAGTGCAAAAGGGAAATTCAAGATGGCCAATTATGTGGAAGTGGTAGAGGTTTATGACCATAAATAGTCGTTCGAGTCTTACATAGACCGATTCGAACAGTTTTTAATAGTGAATGATATTGCGGAAGCAAAAAAAAGTACCTTTATTTCTGACTGTTATCGGGTCAAAATCGTACGACATTTTGAGGAGAATCCTACTACCAGATGCTGCGTCAACAAAGTTTTATGAAATTTTGAAGAAAACTCCCTTAGATTATTTCGTACCGCAGAGCTGTGTTATTGCGGAACGTTACCGATTTCACAAGCAGTTACAAAAACCAGTAGAATCTATTTCGTAATTTTTCTCATTTGGCACTTTCCTAAATGACGCTCTGAGAGAATAGCTGGTATGGGGAGTTCACAACGAGGGCATCAGGCGAAAGTTGCTAGTAGAGACGGTACTGCCCTTCAATAGAGCAATGAAAACAGCTGTTTCAATGAAATTGGCAGCCGCACAAACTAAATGTGTGGCGAATAGCGATGACGCAGTTGGAACATTGCAAAGCAAAGGCAAAAAATGCAATAGCTGCAGCACAGTAGGCCACTTTCAAAAGGTATGTAAAAGCAAGAAAACTGCACTCGTCAACCAACTTTGAGAGGAGGAGCCTAACTCTGCGCCGGTCGCCGCCGATGTGATAGGCCCAGGGTACACATTTTTAGGTGACACTTCTCGCTCTCAGGTAGCCGGAACTCATCCACCCTATTACCTTCCCAACCTCCGATGACGCATATAGACGGTTCACCCAATCATTCATCAACCGTTCCCATGAGCACGTGCCACCCTCCCGTGATCCTGTCAGGCTCACCGCGCCCAAGTACGTCCGATTATGCAGGGTCAGTATTTTCAATTTTTATGGAAAAATTGTCTCATTCTTCCCTTTAGTACACAGTTAAGAATGCGACAACCTTTTTAGTTCCGCTTAATAAATTGTATAAGCATTTTTGTGCCTATCCTCAGGAGGGTCTGAGCCGCGTTTACATAATTTTGGTGTCGGGAGATTGAGGGAAGAGATTTTTGGCTCAATAGAGTCATTCTTAAATAGGAAGAGGGATAGGGTGGAGAGGGAAATTAGTGAAGATAAAGTGGAAGCAGGATCCACACTAAAAAATCCAAAAAATGTAATAGAAAGCTCAAACCTTGAGTTTGGAGTTGGGGAAAGTGGGAATAAGGGGAAGGAAAGGCTGAGAAAATAGAAAGAAAAATAGAAAAGGAAGAGAGAGAAGAAAGAAAAAAAATAATAGTGATAAATGGTCTGCGATAAGAGGGGAAGGGGTTGATGGAAGGAGTGGACGTAATAAAAAAGATTGATGCTAAGGTAGAGATAGAGGAAGTGCGAAGTGTAGGAAGGAAGAGCGAAGAGGGGGAAAATGGTACCGGTGAAACTAAAAACTGGAAATATAACAGGGAAGTAATGACAAAGAAGAGGGTGTTATACAGAAACTCGAAGAGAATAGAGGATGATTTGACATGGGTAGAAAGGAATATTCAGTGTAAGTTAAGAAAAATTATGTAAGAGGAAAGAAAAAAGGGAAGAAGAACATGGGTTAAGTATTTTAGAATACAGATAGAAGGTGTATGGTAGAATTACAACGAGCACAGAGAATACTAAGTAAAAAATAACGTATCGGGAAACTAGAAGAGAAAGGAACGAGATATAAGGAAATAAGAAATAGTAGGATACAGAAAAAGACAAGAAACGAAAGTAGGGAAGAGATTGGAGGATATTCTACTGGAATATAGCAGGCCTAAAAAGATAGGCTACGGAGTTTTCGAGAAATTTAACACAATGAGATGTAGTAGTAATGATGGAGACGTGGCTAGATGAAAGGGGATGGGAAAGAGTAAGGGGAAGATTACCAAGAGGTTACAAGTGGCAAGTTCAAAATGCAAGAAGGAAGAATGAATGAGGCAGATCAATGGGAGGAATAGTGATGAGAGTAAGGAACGAATGTATAACAGAGAAGGATAAAAAGGAGATAATTGAACACAAAGATTGATTAATAGTGGAAGAGATAAATATGGGAGGAGAGAGGTGGAACATATTCTGGATCTATGTGATGGAAATAAGCAAGAGATTAAGGCTTTTAATAGAAGGAGATTTTAATGCGAAAGAACAGTAGATAGAGGGGGAAGGGAATGGGGTGGAGAGCGAGGAAGGAAATCCAAAGACAAGGCACTGAATGGGGAGGAAAAGAAATTTTTAAAGAGCCCAGGAGAGATAGGATGGTTTATCCTAAACTAAAGTATGAAGGGGGTGAAGAAGGGAAATATACACGTTCAGTAGGAAAGAGGGGAACGGTAATTGATTATGTGGTGAGGATAAGGTTAAGGAGGTAAGGGAGAAGATTAAGAAACTAGAAGTAGGGAATTATATAGATTTAGATGACTGAGTTGCATCGAACGGGGACTCATCCAAGGGGCATCTTTCTTATTTTGTTTCTGCTCTCACTCTTTTACGGGTTTAAGAGTCTTTATATAACCATCACATGTATTCTTAAGAACAAGCCTTATATACTACCTTACCAACTGTTTGCTGCATATTGTCGTAATTACTATAAATGCTTGCGACCTTGCACTGGGCTTCAGTTTCCTCTTACAACTACTAATCTAAAAATAGTGGTTATATTCGGCAACACAGCTTTCTTTTTCTCCTTCTTTCGGAGACATATTTGGACTTTTTTCCACCCTGTACACCCAGTTCTCTCTCTAGATCTTCTAGCATCTTCAAACGTTCATCGCCCTGACTATTTCCATTCAAAATCCACCTTACTCTCTCTTCCGTGCTCTTCCCTTCCCTTTCGCCACCTGCACTGTTGTCCATTAAATCCACGATTTTTTCCATCTTGCCTCTCTTTGCCTTGCCGCCATCTCTTTTTCTATTCCCTGCCAATCCCCAACCCTCACTTGCATACCACATTCAAAACGAAATAGGTAGCTTCAGCACAAAACTAAAAAATGGCACCCCTCCCCTCAGACAATCTATTTTAAAATGGCAAAAGATATATCCCTCAAACTACACTGAAAAAATAGTTGGTTGCACAACTAATAAAGTAGTAGGACCAGCTACTTTAGTTTTCAATATATGCCGCTGCTATTCAAATGGTTGGGGCTACTACTTTTATTCGCAAAATTGGTGGTAGTTGTCCTTACTACTTTACTTGTTGTCGCGACAACTTTCGATGGTAGTAAGCCTTACCACTTTAATAAGTAAGCCTTCCTGTTGAATTAGTTAGTCTTACAAAGAAGCTAGTGGATCTCACTACTCAAAGTAGTAATCCTCACTATCACAATTAGTAAGTTCTACTATTTGAATTAGTAGTCCTTACTATTAAAACTAAAAAATTTTCTATTAAAATTATTGGCTCGTGGACTATTGCGAAGTTAGTACTTCTCAATATCGAAATTATAGTAAATTTTTCTATAATTTATAATTAGTGGACGCAAGAGGTCCTCTGGATTTCCTATAGAAACCAGGTCCTAATAAGACGTCATGTCAAACTACACTTACATGCTCATTGGGATGTTAATAACAAAACTACTATAATGTCAATATTTAAAAGTACAGACTTGCAGTAGTATTAAGTCTATTTAACTATTTAGATCGATGCTCACGGTCTTCACTACTGCACAGTATGCAAAAAGGTTGAAATGGCAATGGCGATGATCGAGAACATGACGCGATATTTTGGTGCGAATATTGGCAGCACTTTTCAGGTTTCAGTTCTGCCAAGGTCACCAAGGAGGGAAACTTGTAACTTTGACTACTTTTATTTCTTGGGAAATAAATTGGGGGTAAATGTGACTACTTTATTTTTTGTGACTAGAATTACTATCGTTAATAATATACCCTAGAATTGCTAAAGGCGACTTTTTGCTGCACTAAACTGGTTGTTTACTTTACCATGGAAGTAGTTGTCGCAGCTAATACCACCTCTACTAATAAAGAGCTTCTTGTCACAACTAACCATTTTTTCAGTGTACTATTCCATATGTATAAGTTTGAGTACGATTTCATAACTTCACTTGTATAGAGTGGTATATTTGAGGAATAATGCTCCATATAAGTTTAGAATAGAATAAAATCGAATAGACAATAAGTTTTCCATTTCAATCATTACTTATTTATAGGAGAATGCCAAACATACCATGCTGCAACAGGTTCCATTTCCTTATCGGGCTGATTCCCAACAACATGGTCTATAAATTTTAAGTTGACTGAGGGCCTGTTGAAAACATAATATAATGAATCATAATAAATATAATATTAATACAAGATATCTCAACAATTACAATACATGAATGAGAGATGAATGATTAGATCAAATCATAAATTATTCTATATCTACAGTTCTATAGTTCTTTCAGATTTTTTCATTCATTAAGGTTTCGTAAGAAAAACCATTTTAGTGTAATGTGAGCTTTGTTTGTATTCCAGCACCTTATAAATTTATGTTTGGAACTTACAAAAGTTTCGTAATCCTATCATCAGTTTCTTCTTTATATCCCGGCAAGAAAAATCCTTTATAATCTTTTCGATCCACAAACGTGTGCAATGTGTCGCCATACTGGATATGAAAAATAAATTTTTTTTTTTTTAAACACCTTTTATTGGTTATTATGTATACCTCAAATACATAAAGGTAAAACTGTATAATCTTTTCTTTAGTTTTACTAAAATGGAGCAGATATATTTACATCAATCTGAAAAGAGACCAAGCTGTTGAATACTAGTTTAATAGTTAAAAGTGTGTCTCTGAGTAAAGTGCCTGTCTAGTGAGGGTGATATTTGGACATACTTTCACCCATGTAAGGATGAGCTTATAATTTTGGTATAAAAAGACTCTATACTCATTTTAGCATGACAAGTTTTCGCATAGTCACCTTTATATGTATTTGTGCTTTTTATTAAATTCAGCCTTTCATCCTAGAATTTGCTATACGTATACGATACAATTTTTTGTATATACATACACTTTCTTATTCTAATTTATACATTTTACTTGTACTTCTAGTAACACTATCGCGCCTCGGCCCTAGGGTTTGTTATGAACTAGCCTCTCCCTATAACTATTTTTCCTTCAGTATCCTCTGTTTTTTTCAATTCTCTTTATCCAAACACGAAGTAGACTGGTAACATTCTACTCTTGTTCCCCATTTCCATATGCAGTAGACTTCCGATTGTCATAACTTTCTACTATAATTCCGCTCAGCCTCCTATCCAAAGTTTAAGTCTCGCTTCTCCATAGGCGAGCTCTGTAATAACGCAGTATGCTCTTTCCTCCACTTTCTTCCACTATTATCCTCTTGTATTCAACATTATATTTACATTTGATTATCCTATAATATCACCCCTGTATTTCTGGCTCCTTCGCCAAAGATGTAAAATATGAGTGGTTAATATTTTATCTGTATATAAACGGAGGAAAATATTGTAATTTCTGTATTTGAAACAGGAAACTGTATCCCCGACTCGCAGATTTTCATACCTTTGAATTCGGTATATATCACTTCGCGAGTTTTCAATTTCTAATCCAAGTTTTGGGATAATATTAAAATTAGAATATATAATATCGAATTCTGGTCATAACTCCACTTATCTTTATTGCAGTTAGGCAGTTTCAATCTTTATATAATTTCCACGTACACTGTTAAATGGATGACAAATAATTTTTAAAAACGTCTGTCAACATTATTCTCATTCTATAAGCGCTTTATTCACACTTCTAATATTATTATTTCAGCTCCACTCTACTCTCTTTCTCTCTTTCTTTCTCTCTCTCTCTTTCTATATATATATATATACAATTAAAAACTGAAGGTTAACAACCACCGCAGGGTCCCACTGGGAGCAACTGTCATCTAAAAAAAAATGACATCGGTCACAGGACACGATGAAATCACAACGACAGGCCGGCAAAACTTTTGTGTGTTTTGAGGACACGAAGCGACCCAAGGATGACAGCTTTCTGCATCCATCTCAACATGCGTATGACTGCATGACTCTGCACCTATCGCTTGGTCCTTCTTGACCTACAATGCGGTTACGGTATGCTAAAGTGGAAAGAACACTTTTCGGCACAGCTACACTTTTGTATGCACTGTAACATTTCCATTATTACTGCAAATATTAACCGATTTCCAGGAATATTTTTTCCATGTTCGTCCAAACATATTGATAAACTAATTCTGGTAATTAAAATTGAACCAAGCCATGCTTTCATAATTTCAGTTTTTGTAAGCGGCCTGAATCTCATGCAATGAAAGGGTGATTCGTTCCGGGTAATTCGACGCATTTCGGGATGCCTGCTACGTGCCGTTTGGCGAGGGTCGACGGGGATGACGCGAAAATGCACATACAGCTAACATTGAGATTCACTCCTATAGTTCTTTTATTTTTTATTAATCAACATAATATAAAACATTTTATCGAAAACCAGCTCTGTCTAGCAAAACAGAATAATATTTAGATGACGTATGCAAAAAATCAGAAAAAATTATTCAACCGTGCAGCTGAAAAATGGAATCCCGTTTTCTAACTCTAATAAATCTCCTTAAGCAACCCGTCGCTGTATGGCCTTAAAATGTATACCATGAATCAACGGCCAATAGTACTACAATATACAGGGTGTTGTAGGAATTTTGTCGTTCCTTATAATAGTAGATAAAAAAAAATCAAATCGACAAATCCCAAAAATATTTTAGTACCAGTGCGTACTTTGGTTATTATAGCATTGAAATTGCATATACGTAAACAACTAGCTGCAAGTGTAGGGGCGACCTTCACAAGCAATTTCCCCTATCGCGACATAGAATCCATTCCAATTATTTATCCTAATTCATTTTGAAATCTCTGATTCCTTCTGAACACATAGAATTGTTTTCAACTATTCTAAAATTCATTAACTATGGTTGACAGAACTACTACTGAATTAGGATGCACACGTTTGTTTTATTTCTGCATAATTTTGCAGAAGTCTTCGAAGTCCATTGAAGTCTTTTGAATTTTTCCAAAGATTTTCTAATTCTCTGGAAGTCTTTAGAATATATATTCAATTGTTTTAAATTCCTGCAAGTCTTATAAATTCTTCGTTCAATTAGTATTAAGATAAAAATAAACATGAAACTTAGGATGCTTCGGTAAATGCGATTGAAGGCTAGGATGCAAGAACCGGGCGAGCACTTGAAAATATGAAAAAGTATTGTCCCGTCGTCTTGTGATATTCAAATTTTAAAGTTCAAAAAATTGAAACTGTTTGAAATTAGGTATACACATACATTACATCCTAGCGATGCCCACAAAATGAAGAAAAAAGCCAAAACTGTCAATTGTTTAATAATAATTAATTGGAAATTGAGGCCTGACGGTAAGCACGTTTTTTTAGGTTCGGCAAAGAAAAGTATGAAGTCAACTTCAAAATTTAAACAACTTCCAGTGGGACATTTGTTCCTCACTATTGATGGAAGATTCCTAGACAATTTTAGATTTTTTCATTAAAAATTGGCGAAAATATCCATTTTGTAATAAAGTACGCGACGCCGCGTCTTTTACGGCTCTCGTTAGCAGATTCAAACGCGTCTCAACGTTCGTAGTCCAAAAGCGGAAAAATTCAGAAAAAACCGCGACTTTCTAACTCTATTATAGGAAAAAATGGCTATAAACAATAATAAATTCTTAAACAATTCATTCAAAAATCTAATTATCAGTGTAAAATTGTAAATTAATATTTTATGTATTATGAATTCATAGACTCGAAAAAAACTGGAGATGTCTAATTATATTGTTTTACAGTAACAGAAAAATAAATATACATTCAATTTTATGCAATAAATCAGAGAGTGAAACAGTTTGAGATACTGAGACCTTTTCATAGTACAAATTTCAAAACAAAGACTCTAGGCGGTTTGTTTACATTCCTTATTACTAAAACGAAGAAAACAAAGTAAAGGGGGTAACAACTTGCGAAGCAGAAATTTTTATATTTTTAGTTATTTGCTAATTCACTGAAAACAGCGAAATGTCAAAAAATATAAAGCAATCGATTTTTTATTAATTTGGGAGGGGGCAGGTTTTTGATTGTTCCATTATTGAAAAGACGAGTCTTTTATGTTTATAGGAGAGTATAGGCGAGACTACAAATGTTGAGACGCGTTTGAATCTGCTAACGAAAGTCGTAGACGTCGCGGCGTCGCGTACTTTCTCACAAAATGAATATTTCCGCCAATTTTTAATGAATGGATCTAAAAATTCTCAGAAATCTTCCTTCAATAGTGAGGAACAAATGTCTCACTTTTTCAATTTTATTATTAGAAATATACATCGGGAAGAAAAACTTTGAATAGAAAGAAGCTCCATTTCCAAATACTATACAAGTCCATATTTTTTTTTTAATTTTATTTTTTAACTTTAAAATTTGTATATTACACGACTATGCAAATGATTTATCATATATTTGAAGGATTGAGACCTTTTATTTGTTTTCCGTGTAATATCTGGTAATATTGTGATTTAAAACTAATAAGAAGGGCTCCTATCTGTAAATTTAAGACATTAATGATTTAATTTATATAGTTATGTGATAGGAAATTCGCTAGTAAGGAAATCTTAAACAAAAAATTCTCCAATTCCTAAAATAGGCAAGAAAAAGTACCAAATTATATTATGCCTTTGTTTCGGTGCTTTTTTATCTACGATAATTACATATAAAAGTACAATGTTTACAAGCGTCAGAGAAAAAGTAAGGGAAAGTAAATGTTTTTATTTTCCCAATCTTTCGATTCATTTACGCTCATTTGTTACAAGGTGAACTCATGTGACAACGCGAGTAAAATAATGAACCAGTTTCATAAGAAGCTATTTCAGGTGAAAGTTGGATAATTATATTATAATTAATCAAACTATTCAAAATTCATGCTAAAATTGTTAACCTCACACTGAAATATTTCAAAATATGAGAAACATAAGATTTTAAATAACTTACATTATTCTATCTTTAGAATTTTTAAATATTCTCTCATTTTATAAGGTAAATTAATATGTAGGATGACCTGTTATTTTATAAATAAAAGTATTAGCAAAAATAGAATTACCGTCTGAATTTGAACTATACAGAATTGTAAGTATAAAATTCACAATTTTATCAAGTATTTGGAATAGTTTGATTACTTATAATCATCGAGATTTCCGCATATTTACGTACCACATAATAAATATTTTATCTTAAAAATTTGGGAGAAACTAAGATACGTGTTGAATAGCCCATTATATTGATTTGCATAATCAAAGAAAATGTTAATAATATTAAAATCGGTAAAATTACTATACTTTTAGAGGTTTGGTGCGCTAAGGCTTCCGCAAGTTTATTCCTAGAATACGAAATATTTCAGGCAGAATATTTAGGACAAGCAAAAGAGTATAGAAACAAATTTAAAATTACTATCCTGTTCTGCGGATAATTAAAAAAGTGTGATTTTTTCACATTCCTTATTATTTTACGTTTTGCGGCTCCCAGTCAGAAGGCTTGCTTTTAAATTATTCGAAAATTTTCTGCTTGATGGTGACGAACCAATTATTGAATCCTTTTCGATACCGTTTTTGTCCTCGCGTTTTGAATCCCCATAGCAGTAGATGTTACCTTTTAAAGTGAATCCCTTTCTGTACACAGTGGCGAAAGTATTTTTCGGAATACTTTTGGATACCTGAAACCTATCATAAAATAAAACATTTTTAATACATTTCAAATTCGTACATTTCGCTGTTCTTATTGACTGTTTTTTGAATAATAATGTTGCTAAAGGCATTTAAAAACACAGTATTAGTAATTTCACGTTATCGAGATTGATTGTAACATAGGTAGCTGTGATGAAAACTAATTTTTCAATTTGTTTATCATGGTTTTATATTATTTAACTGATCACATTTGAATGAAGCGAGCGTTTTGTGATGAAATGATGTATTGTTATGTACAATCCTACTAGTTTTTGCAAATTTTATACTTTCAAAGCGCCTTCTAATGCGTTATACGAAAATATTGTTTTTAATTTATTTCAGGATAAGTTTTATAGTTCAACTTAGAAAAAGATTGGAGTCTAAAAATGTTTACTGCCTCGTCGTGGATTGAAAAAAGAACGCTCTGCACCTATCGCTTGGAACTTCTTGACCTAAAATGCGGGTACGGTATGCTAAGGTGGAAGAGACACTTTCCTGGCTTGCGAAAATTAATCCCACTGTACCTGAATTAAGCCCTGATGATTTGAGAAAAGCAAAAGTTTGCTCCTTCGACAAGGACTGTTTTTCGACATTC
>JAABKJ010008047.1:0-11548 GCA_011634705.1 Andricus grossulariae | reverse complement strand
GTGGACATTTGACAAAAACCGGGGGGGTCAAATTTTACACAAATCTAACACCTTCTCTGGATGAGAATGTAAAAAGGTAGAATTGTAATTAAAAATGGAATACTTATATTTTCAGATAAAATATTAATTTTAAAATTAGAAAAAAACGAATTTTCAACAAAATAATTCATTTTTCAACCAAAAGGATGCGTGTTCAAGCAAGAATCCTAATTTTCTACCAAAAAGATAAATTTCAACAGAATACTTGAATTTTCAACTAAGGAAGTCAAATTTTCATCAAAAATGTAATAGTTCAATTTTCAGTTTAAAAAATTAATTTTCAATTAAAAAACAAACTTTTCAACAAAATAGTTCAATTTTCAACCAAAACATTTTCAACTAAAATCAAGAATCTTTAACCAAAAAAAATGAATTTTTAACAAAGTACTTCGACTTTCAACCAAGTGGTTGAATTTTTAATTTAAAAATAGAATACTTATATGTTTACTTAAGAAAATTAATTTTCAACAATATACAACGACAAACTTTCAATTAAATTGAAAAATTTTTGGATAGGAATCGTCTAGAACCGAAAAAATCCAGCTACCTGCATACGGTTCCCCCACTACGCGGCTTCCCCTCACTCAGCCGAATAGCTGCCGGCGAGCCTGGTCAGCGGGAGTCCTTTTTACCTAATCAGGACTCAAATGCGGAATATAACATTTTTGAAATTTAGCACTGGGAGTGCAAAATTATTTAAGGATAATTTTGCGAAATGCGATTGTTTGAGAAATAAAGAAAAATGATGATAGTTAAAAAGTTTTAATATCTGGTCAAATTTTAGCTTCCGGAATCTCCCCAACTTAAGTAAAATATTGCACCAATAAATTAAAACTACTGCAGTTGATTTGCGTAAAACGTACTGAAAAATTTTCCATAAAATTTCCCATAAACTTGAACATTTATTCCTTAATTTTCAACTTTTTCAGTCAAATAACATGTCGTTGAAATCGTTATAATTCTCAGGTTTCGAATATTATATTTTTAAATTACCAAGTTCTAAATTAAAAAAAAAATTATATTCAGCATTTTAGTGCTAATTAGGTACGAAGGACCTCCGCTGACCAGGCTCGTCAGCAGCAATTCGGCTGAGTGAGTCAAAGATTATTATATATTTTTTTATTTTTAAATTCCTAGTCTCTCGATGGTAATTTAAGTTTAATAATTTATTTATTTACTCACGTTGCTGGCTGGTCACTATCGCTGTTGATGAAATCTTCCAGTTGAGAAAAATCCAGCGCTTCATTGTCTATGCCTCCAACAAAGTCGCTTCGTCCTGAAAACAAAAAAAAAACCAATTTGTACATACAAAGTTGAGAGAATTTCTATTTAGATGGAGTAATTGATAATAAAAAATTCATATAATTCAGTATGCGTTTTATATTTCTTGGTTGAGTAATCAGGACGCCTACTTATTCCATCTGAATGAATTCGTTTTCTACAATCTGATCTACATATTCAAAAGAAATGATTACATTATCTTTTAATATTATATCCTTGTTAGGGTAGTCCAAAAAACATTTTTTCCCCTTAAATGGCACCCCTAAAAAGTGTTCTTTTTATTGTAAAAATGACCTCTTCTTTTTTCTAAAATTAAAAAAAAAAATATATATATATATATTTAAAGGTCCCCCAAGCTGGCTTTTAAAAATAAAATTCTTATTTTATTTAAATAATCGCTGCTAATGGATTTCAAACAAAATTGCTGAATTTTCAATCAGAGATAAATTTTGACTAAAGTAAATTATGAATCTTCAACTGGAATAGTTAAATTTTTAGTTAAAAAATAGATTTTCAACCCAAAAAAAGAAAATTTTAAACAAAATAGTTAAATTCTATACTATAGAGATACATTTTCAACAAAATAGTTACATTCTCAACCAGAAAGACGAATTTTCAACAAATTAGGTAAATTTAAACAAATAGTTGAATTTTGAACTAAAAATATGAATTTTCAACCAAGAAGATTAATATTCTACCAAAAAAGACGAATTTTCAACCAAATAATTGAATTTACAACTAAAACATAAATTTTCAACTAAAAGTGGAACAGTTCATTTTCCGTTAAGAAAAATTAATTTTCAACACAGAAAAATAATTTCTAAATATATAGTTAAGTTTTTAACAAAAGAAATCAATTTTCTACCAAAATAGTTGAATTTTCAACCAAAAAGGTCAGTTTTCAAGTAAGAAGGTTAATTTTCTACCGAAAAAGAGAAATTTTCAAAAAAATACACAAGTTTTCAACGAAGTTGAAACAGATGAATTTTAAACTAAAAGAGATTAATTTACCACCAAAAATTGAATGATTACATTTTCAGTTAGATAAGTTAATTTTCCACAAAAGAAAACAACTATTTTTCGGCCAAAAAGATTAATTTTCAAGTAAGAAGATTAATTTTCTACCAAAAAAGTCGAATTTTTAACTAAATACATAGGTATTCAATAAAATAGTTGAATTTTCAAATAAAAAAGATTAATTTTTAACCAAACAGTTGAATTTTAAACTGAAAAATATTAATTTTTCATCAAAAATGAAATAATTACATTTTCAGCTTAAAAAGTTAATTTTCAACAAGCAAATAAAAATTTTGGAACGAAAAAGATGAATTTTTAACTAAGAAGGTTGATATTCTACCAAAACAGACGAATTTTTAACAAAATACTTGAATTTTCAACCAAAATATTGAATTTTCAACTAAAAAAGATTAATTTTCAATCAAACAGTTCAATTTTAAACTAGAAAAGATCAATTTTCCACCAAAAATGGAATGATATTAATTTTCTACCACAAAAATGGAAATTTTAACAAAATAATCGAATTTTCCACTAAGAAATACAGATTTTCACCAACAATGAAATAGTTCAATTTAAAGTTCAAGAAATTAATTTTCAACCAAAAAAAGACGAATTTTCAACAAAATAGTTAAATTTTCAACCAAACCACTTTGAACTAAATTCAGCATCTTCAAACAGAATAACTGAATTTTTTAACAAAGTAATTCAAATTTTAACCAAGTAGTTGAGTTTTCAACTAAAAAGATAAATTTTTAAAGTAAAAATGAAATAGTTAAATTTAAATTTAAAAAAATTAATTTTAAAAGAAAGAAAACGAATTTTTATCAATTTAGTTTAATTTTCAACCAAAGAAATGAATTTTCTACTAAAATAGTTGAACTTTCAACCCAAAAAGACAAAATTTCAACAAAAGATGTGCAATATATTTGTAAATTACTCTGATTTACCTTGATTACTATGGACTACAAGTAAATTAGTTCAATTACATAAATCACTTTGTAATAACTGAATTGCACCAAATTATATGAATTACACCGAATTATCAGGATTACAAGTGAATTACTTGGATTGCATAAATTAATTTTTAATAACTGGATTACACCGAATTATCTGGATTACTCTGGATTACACCGAATTATCAGGATTACAAATGAATTACTGGGATTGCATAAATTAATTTTTAATGACTGGATTACACCGAATTATCTGGATTACTCTGGATTACACCGAATTATCAGGATTACAAGTGAATTACTTGGATTTCATCAATTACTTTTTAATAACTTGACTACACCGATTTATCTGGGTTACACTGGATTACTCTTTATTACACCGAATTATCAGCACTATAAGTGAATTACTTGGATTGCGTAAATTAATTTGGAATAACTGGATTGCACCGAATTATCAGGATTACAAGTGAATTACTTGGATTGCATAAATTACTTTTTAATAACTGGATTACACCGATTTATCTGGATTAATCTGAATTACACCGAATTATCAGCATTATAAGTGAATTACTTGGATTGCGGAAATTTATTTGTAATAACTGGATTACACCGAATTATCTGGATTATAAGTGAATTACTTTGATTACATAAATTACTTTTTAATAACTGGATTACACCGTTTTATCTGGATTACTCTGTATTACACCGAATTATCAGGATTACAAGTGAATTACTTGGATTTGCATAAAATACTTTTTAATAACTGGATTACACCGAATTATCTGGGTTACTCTGGATAACACCGAATTATCAGAATTACAATTGTATTACTTGGATTGCATAAATTACTTTGTGATAACTGGATTACACCAAATTATCTGAATTACTCTGGGTTACACCGATGAAAACAGGATTACAAGTAGATTAGCTCAACTTACAAGGGGATGACTCCAATTTACTTGAATTACTCCAGATTACAAGTGGATTACTCCGAAATACTCGAATTACTCGAATTACTCCGGTTTACAAGTGGATTACTTGGATTTTTTTTTGATTTCCTGAATAACTGCGAATTATTTGGCTTGCAAGTGGATTATTCTGGAGAACTCCATATTAAAACTGGATTACGAGTAGATTACTTCGGATTATAAGTGTATTACTCCAAAATACTTAAATTACTCCGGCTTACAAGTGGAGTTCTTGGATTTTTTTTTTATAACCTGAATTACTCTGAATTATCTGGCTTGCAAACGGATTACTCTGGAGTGCTCCAGATAAGAACTAGATTACGAGTAGATTACTTCGGATTACAAGTGTATTACTCAGATTACAAGCGGATTAGCCCAGATTACAAGTGGATTACCGCGGATTACAAGTGGATTACTCCGGTTTACAAGTGGATTTCTTGGATTTTTTTGATTACCTGTATTACTACGAATTATCTGGCTTTCAAGTGGATTACTCTGGAGAGCTCCAGATTAGATCTGGATTACGAGTAGATTACTTCGAATTACTAGTGGATTTCTTGGATTTTTTTGATTACCTGAATTACTCAGAATTATCTGGCTTTCAAGCGGATTACTCTGGAGTGCTCCAGATTAGAACTGGATTACGAGTATATTACTTCGAATTACAAGTGTATTACTAAGATTACAAGTGGATTACCCCAGATTACAAGTGGATTACCGCGGATTACATGTGGATTACTCCGGTTTCCAAGTTGATTTCTGGGATTTTTTTAGATTACCTGAATTACTCCGAATTATCTGGCTTGCAAGTAGATTACTCTGGAGTACTCCGGATTAGAACTGGATTACGAGTAGATTACTTCGAATTACAAGTGTATTACGAAGATTACAAGTGGATTACCCCAGATTACAAGTGGATTGCCTCGGATTACAAGTGGATTACTCCTAAATACTCAAATTACACCAGCTTACAAGAAGAGTTCTTGGAATTTTTTTTGGATTACCTGAATTACTCCGAATTATCTGGCTTGCAAGTAGATTGCTCTGTAGTACTCTGGATTAGAACTGAAGTACAAGTAAATTACTCTGGATTGCAAGTGGATTAAACCGAAATACTCAAAGTACTCCGGTTTGCAAGTGGATTACTTGGATTATTTTTTGATTACCTGAACTACTCCGAATTTCTTTACTAAACCTTATATATATATATACACAATTCTGCCAAACAACACAAAATGTTCCTTTTGATGCCAAATGGAACAATTTTGTAGTGGTGATGTTTGAGGAAAAAAAAAGTTAAATACATTTTATCCGTACCGCAATCGTCAATGAATATGAAGTAGTTGCGGTCAGTTTTAGCCAGACAACTGGGAAGCTCCATAAAAATATCCATTGCATCATTCCTATCCTTCGTTCTCACTATTAAAATTTAAAAAATACAAATCGAGTTTCACTTTACGTTTACTTTAATTGTAAATGTTTTTTAATATGAGGAAATAATTCTGTTCTTACCATTTTACTACCACACTATAATTAGATGGTAATGATAAAATAATTTGAAATATGAAAAGATTTTACAAAATGATTACCAAATTGTACATTTTTGAAGATTTGGAAATAAAATATTGAAGCTTTTTAAAGAGTTTGTAAGATTTTATGATAATAAATTTTGTTTCTTAGGATTCCATGAAAAATTTGAATGTATTTTTTATTTTGAAAAATTAATTTTAAGAAAATATTTTTAAACATTTTAGAACATTTAAAATGATTTCCTAAAATTTCGCAAAAGAATGTAGAATAATTTTGTTTTAAATTTGCAAGCTTATAAAATTTTAGAAAAAGGTAGAATAAGCTTAAGAGTTGTTTAGAAGTTTTGAAATGATACAAAAATAATTTTAAATTTAAAAAGTTATCAACAAATTTAAAACAAAATTTGGATTTTTGAAGATTTCGAACAAAACTTGTAATTACTTTTTTTTGTGAAAAATCAACTGCTTGGTTAAAAGTTGAACTACTTTGTACAAAATGCACTTTTTTGAATGAATATTCATAATTTTAGTTGAAAATTCATATTTTTGGATTGAAGATTAAACTGTTTCGTTGAAAATGTATATTTTTTTATTAAAAATTCATATTTTTTGTTAAAAATTCAACTAATTTCATAGAAATTAAAACTATATATTTTGAAATTGAACTATTTTGTTGAAAATTCATCTTTTGGTAGAAAATTAACCTCTTCAGTTGAAAATTCATCTTTGTAGGTGTAAAATTCAAAAACTCAATCGTATTCTAAAAAATTCGTCTTTTTCGCTCAACAATTCAAGCATTTGTTTAAAAAAAGCAACTAGTAAATTTTGTAAAGAAAAATCAAATTAAAAATGAACAATGAAAATAAAGAATAAGGAAATTATATTCAATGCATTTTTCTAGATATTGGATTTTTAGAGAATTGCACTCTAGGCTATAAATATTGTACTACTATTTCCGCGACTTTCTCCTGACCTCGAAAGTAGACAATAAAAAAAATAGCACTGTGAATCCCAGTACCGGCAAATTGAAAATTCTTCTTTTCATCTCCATAATTGTCAAGATATTCCTGAAAAATCCTTTAAAATTAAAATTGTACTAAGCTCTATACATCCGAATGGGTACAAATTTTACTAACGAAATTAGTAGCATTGTGTCTGATTACTGCCTGAGCCGTTTCCAATTGGAATGCATAATATTGCACAATATACTCAACTGAGTACTCGCGCACTGCGGCCCTTCCGAGGCAAGAGTCGCAACCGTCTCTTGCCCTGCGCATTGACAAACTGCGTGGGACAGCAATTCTAGGAATTACTAAACCGGGGGTTACTAAATCGGGGTCCAAGTGTAGTACTAACTTACTAATTCAAAATAATTTATTCATTCTTTCAATATTTTCTGCTGGTTTTTGAGTTTTAATTAAGAAAAATTAATGTTTTCTCAATTTATATTCCAGTTTTATATTGTTATATTAATAATAATTGTGTATGAACAATACAATATTCACAATTCTAACGATACAGGAGTTAGATGAGTAGAAACTCAATTTTATTCTATAATGGTTTCCTGATAATTAAACAAAATTTAAATAAAATGAGAGTAAAAGCATGTGTCCAATAAAAAAAAAAACATTTGAGGAAAGTAAAACAGCGTTATTAAAAATTGAAATATTAAAATTAATATATTTGTGGTTGATTCTGAGCCAATCTATTTAGATTATTACATTTTCCAAATAGGAAAAGAAACAATCCAAAAAATCTATACATTTCTAAAATTGCTAATATTTAAAACATTTTTTATAAAAACTAATATAGCTTTGTGAAAAAAAACCTTCATGTATAAGCGTAAATTTATTTTGAATATGCCGCCGAAAATAAATGGCGTCTCTCGTATAGCGCAGGCGTATGTACGCTGCTGCTGTTATGACGCTGTGACTCTCGGTTCTCGCGATTTTTCGTTTTTGAATTTGAAAAAATAATTATTGCAAGTTAAATGGTTTTGTTCACTGTTATTATTATTTTTGGTGTCTCTTTAGTTTCTTTAAAATGAGTTAGTTTTAGTTTAATATTAAAGAATAAGTAAATAGTTTAAACTTTTAAAGAAAGGAAACTGGTAAAGTGTCCTTGGAAAAAGTTAGGCCAACTAAAAGGGTCGACAAATTTATTTACGATTTGTTAAGACAAATTGTTGAAAAATCACAAATTTTGGTGAAAAAACATCCTTTTTGAAGTTGAAAAGTTAACTATTTTCTTGAGAATTCGTTTCATTTTTGGTTGAAAATTCATCTTTTTTAATTAAAAAATTCAAGTACTTGGTTGCAATTCATATATTTTATTAATTTTTGTTGTTGAAAATTGATCTTTTTTAGTTGAAAATTTAACTAGTTTGTTGAAAATTGTAATATTCCATTTTGGTTGAAAATTCAACTATTGAGTTGAAAATTCATTATTTTAGTTAAAAAATCATCTTTTCGGTGGAAAATTGAACTATTTTCTTGAAAATTCGTTTCATTTTTGGTTAAAAATTAATTTTTAAAATGAAAATTCATGTATTTTGTTTTGAAGATTCATTATTTTAGTTGAAAAATCATCTTTTCGGTGGGAAATTGAACAATTTTCTTGAAAATTCGTTTCATTTTTGGTTAAAAATTAATTTTTAAACTGAAAATTTTAATATTCCATTTTTGGTTGCAATTTTTTTGTTTTAGTGGAAAATTCAACTTTTTGGTTGAAAAATCATCTTTTTTAGTTGAAAATTCAACCATTAAGTTGAAAATTCATGTATTTTATTTTTGTTGTTGTTGAAAATTGATCTTTTTTAGTTGAAAATTCAACTATTGAGTTAAAAAATTAATTTATTTTGTTTTGAAGATTCATCATTTTAGTTGAAAATTCATCTCCTTGGTGGAAAATTTAAGTATTTTGTTGAAAATTCGTTTCCTTTTTTTGGTGTTGAAAATACATTTTTTTCTTGAAAATTCCACTATTGGGGTAAAAATTAATTTTTTTGTAGAAATTTAAGTTTCTTGGTTGAAAATTCATCTGTTTGGTTGAAAATTCAACTATTTGTTCAAAAATTAATTTTTTTGATTGAAGATTCATCACTTATGTTGAAACTACATGTCGTTGATTAAAAATTTAACGATTTTGTTGAAAATTAATATATTTTGGTAAAAATTACCAAATTTTTGGTTGAAAAATCATGCATTTTATTTTTGTTGCTGTTGAAAATTGATCTTTTTTATTTGAAAATTCAACTATTGAGTTGAAAATTAGTGTATTTTGTTTTGAAGATTCATCATTTTTGTTGAAAACTCATCTCTTCGGCGGAAAATTTAACTATTTTGATTAAAATTCGTTTCGTTTTTGGTTGAAAATTAATTTTTTAACTTAAAATTTTAATATTCCATTTTCGGTTGAGATTTTTTTTTAATTGAACATTCAACTGTGTGGTTGAAAAATCATCTTTTTTAGTTGAACATTTAAGTACTTGGTTGAAAATTCATGTATTTTATTTTTGTTGTTGTTGAAAATTTATCATTTTTAGTTGAAAATTCAACTATTGAGTTGAAAATTAATATATTTTGTTTTGAAGATTCATCATTTTACTTGAAAATTTAACTATTTTCTTGAAAATCGTTTCATTTTTGGTTGAAAATTAATTTTTTAACTGAAAATTTTAATATTCCATTTTTGGTTGAAAAATTTTTTTCGTGGAAACTTCAACTCTTTGCTTGAAAAATCATCTTTTTTAATTTAAAATTCATCTATTGAGTTAAAAATTAATGTGTTTTCATTTGAAGATTAATTTTTTCAGTTGAAGATTCATCTCTTTGGTCAAAAATTTAACTATTTTGTTGAAAATTCATTTCATTTTTGGTTGAAAATTAATTTTTTAACTGAAAATTTTAATATTCCATTTTTGGTTGAATTTTTTTTTTTTTAGTTGAAAATTCAACTTTATGATTGAAAAATCATCTTTTTTAGTTGAAAATTCAAGTACTTGGTTGAAAATGTATGTACTTTATTAATTTTTTTGTTAAAAATTGATCTTATATAGTTGAAAATTTACCTATTGAGTTAAAAATTAAAGTATTTTGTTTTGAAGATTCATCATTTTATTTGAAAATTCATCTCTTAAGTGGAAAATTTAACCATTTTGTTGAAAATTCGTTTGATTTTTGGTTGAAATTTTTTTTTAGTTGAAAATTTAACTATTTGATTGAAAAATCATCTTTTTTAGTTGGAAATTCAATTACTTGGTTGAAAATTCATGTTTTATTTATTTTTGTTGTTCTTGAAAATTGATCTTTTTTAGTTGAAAATTCAACTCTTAGGTTGAAAATTTAACTATTTTGTAGAAAATTCGTTTGATTTTTGGTTGAAATTTTTTTTTTAGTTGAAAATTTAACTTTTTGATTGAAAAATCATCTTTTTTAGTTTAAAATTCAATTACTTGGTTGAAAATTCATATGTTTTATTTATATTTGTTGCTGAAAATTGCCCTATTTTAGTTGAAAATTCAACTCTTAGTTTGAAAATTGAACTACTTTGTAGAAAATTCGTTTCATTTTTTGTTAAAAATTAATTTTTTAACTTAAAATTTGAACATTCCATTTTTGCTTGAAAATTTTTTTTATTTGAAAATTCAACTTTTTGATTGAAAAATCATCTTTTTTCGTTGAAAATTCAAGTACTCGGTTGAAAATTCCTGTATTTGATTTTACAGATTTATCATTGCTAAATAATGTTGCTAAAAAAGATAAAAATTCAGAGTAGAGTTAATTATTCTGTCGGTCAAATCTGCCTAAATTGTAAATTAAATTTTTATACTAATGCAGATTATATTACAGTTAAATCAACGTTAATTCCAAATAAAAGTAAATAATTATCACCAAATTTTGCGTAATATTTTTTTTTATAAAATGCCCCGTAACACTGCATATTAATTTATCATACTTTAAAATGAAAGGCTTTTACTTATTCATTGAGTCGGTTATTCTTACCGATTGAATTAGTAGATTTGTCCTAATTAGCAGTAAGCGAATCGCCACTATTTGAATTAGTAGAAAACTGCTGGCAATCAGTAGTTTTCTACTAATTGAGATTTAGAGAGTGGAGAATGTAGGATCGAATTTTCATTGGTTGTGCTAAACTTTAAAGTTGGCATTTGCGTAGATCAGCTAGCTAGCTCTAGCTAGGAGGAGAAAGTGCAGAACTGCATGAGATCTGTTCTAGAGACAAGAATGGGGGAATTTCACGGGTGATCGAACTTTCAAGACATCAAAGTCGAACAAATTACTATGAATTTTCCCAAAGAAAGTAATTGCTTACTCTAATGAGTGCAAATTGCATATTATATTATTATTGTTATTATTGCAAAAGCAATGTCAATTACTATTTCTAATCAAATAATCAACTGCTCACCAGGTTCCGAAGGAATTTCCTATTTATTTTTAATGCACACGCACAAAGCGAGCGATTACCTCCCTGCATTTTTACCTCCTGATAATCTATTACAAACATAAATAATTTCTAAATCCATAATAATAATTTGTAACTTAAAATAAAAAAGTTCCACCAAATAGTGGAATTTTCAACGAAGAAGATTAATTTTCTACCAACAAATATGAATTTTCAATGAAAACATTTATTTTCAACACAAAAAAAAACGAATTTTGAACAGACCCGAGTAAAAATGCTTCGACTTGAGTTCGACTTGGCGCTGTCTTGAGTTCGTCCCCAAGACATCGATGTCTGGCTG
>JAABKJ010008045.1:0-11548 GCA_011634705.1 Andricus grossulariae | reverse complement strand
TAATATGTTTAACATCGTTCTCATAAATATTTCTTTCCAAGATTTGTCATTTCTTCCTTACTATAATTAATACTTTCGATGTAAATTTGAAACTACACTCTTAAGTAGAGCCAAGTAAAAATGCTCAAATTAATCGAATCGTTTGAGGGATCGCAATTTCTGGGTCGACACTCAAAAGAAGTAAAGAAAAAAATTTTGAAATCGGGTAATATCTTCTGTTCTCTTTTTTAAATTTATAATTAAAAAATTTTTTAATTAAAAAATAAATTTGGGCTCATTTAGAATTTTTTGAAAATTTACAAAAACATGTCTTTTTTTATTGTTTCGAACCTGAAATTTCTTCAGCTTGAAACAAAGAAACATGTTATTATTTTTTATTCATGGGGAACATTTTTTTCTTTGTGTTTATAACGTTCCAAAATCGCAAAAAAATGTAATGCCAAAAATCCTAAATCACGACAAAAGTTTTTTCCGAAAAAGCAAAATGATAAAATGTTTCTCTGGTTCAAACTGAATAAATTTCAGGTTCGACATATTCAACATTTTTTAAAATGTGTGCATAGGACTCAATGAAAAAAAATCTTTTTGCACATTTTCAAGAAATTGTTGTTGAGCAAAAAAATTATGTTTAAATTTTGTAATTATGTATTATTGTGCGCTAGTAAAAGCTGTAAATATAACAAATTCTTCATAATTTTCGAACGAATAGAAGAAATTTATGAATAATTTATTTTAGTGTATTTAAAGAGAAACCCCTGATATAATAAGTATTTTATTATTTGTCAATTAATTAACTCTTTCACTGAGTAATTAAATAATCAATTAATTCATCAGTTCCATGCGTAATTATCTGATCCTTGCATCTGCTTTTGTCTTTCGATAAAGACGAAACTGGATAAATCGACAATGAACACACACATGAATGCAGCAATTGTTAATTGAATAATCAATTATTATTATTTAGTTATGTAATAATTGATTTATCACTCATAAGTTACTAGAGAGTTGCGCCGAAAGACCTTTGCCCGGCGGCGGCGATTTGAGTAATTTTGATCAGCGGCATAAAGCGATCAATTTCCAGCCTCAGATATTTATTTAAATCGGTTTACTTTAACTCCTAATTGGTCGCAGGAATTTTTGCAACCAATAAAAAGTCACCGAATCAGCTGGCGGAAGGAAATCCGGTACCATGTGAACCTAAGATTACGCCAACGCGCCGATACGCCACCGTGCCGGCGGCGCGGTTTTAAAGCATGTTGGCCGGCGGCGTCGCGCGGCGGCGCAACCGTCTATAAATTATTGAATTGAATTATCAATTAATTGATTTATCATCAACTGAGTAATTAATTCCTTAATCCTATTTTAATTATCCGAATTCTTTGAATCTGCTTTTGTCTTTGAAAAAAGATCAAACTAAATCACCCGCCGACAATGAATACACACATGAATGCAGGAATTGTCAATTAATTATTCAATTGATTATTAGCCTTTATTCATATAATAAATAACTTATTAATCATCGATCCATTACGTAATTCGGTACTTGTTCGGTAAATCAATTGATTAATCACTTATTATTACTCAATTGTATAATAATGAATTGATTAATCATCAATAGAGTAATTGAATCTCGTCGAAGCTGCTTTTGTCTTTCGATAAAGACCAAAGTAAATCACCCGCCGACAATGAATACTGTTACAATCTCTAAAATTACTATGCCATTGAGATTATGTGGTTAAAATATTACATCAAACAATTCATCCTTGTAGGACGAAACATGTCATTTGTAATACATGGGATAAAAATCAGGCCTGACAAAGTGCCTTAAGGGTTAAATGCAATCTGTTTCGCATAAGGGTATTACCTCTTTCGGTTCTCACAAGAATAGAGTTTGGATTGTTGTCGAGGTTTACTACTTTACCATAAATTCGCATATCGATTATCCAAACTCTATCATTAATTTATAACGAGGAAAGTTTCTTTGTTCTATGTCTCCTATTGTAATCGCGTTCTTGCCTATATTTCCTTTCTTGTTCTCTTTTAAAAATTTCGATGTGCGCTTTGAAAGTTCTAAGGCCACCTGGAAGTGTTGGAACACATGAACGAATTTTTTGAGAGAACATCAATTTCGCAGGCGAGTATCCGTTTTCGAGTATGGTTGTCCTATATGCTAACAGACCTAGGTTTAAATCAGTACATTTTTTTATAATATTGTTTGCCGTCTTTACGGCCGCCTCTACACCGCCCTTGCTTTGAAATTATTTAGGAGAGGTCACCACAAATTCAAAATCGTATTCTTTAGAAAATTGATACAATTTGGTTGCAAATTGAGTGCCACAGTCAGTCCTCACTACTTCTGGCATGCCGTATCTACTGGAAAGCTCTTTGCATTCATTAATTACGTCGTTCTCTATCATAGAGTTTAATTCAGAAATTTCAAAAAATCTCGAGTAGTAATCAGTAACAATAAGATACCATTTTTTCCATTGAAATAAATCGATACCTATTTTTGCCAAGGTCTATTAGGGAAGTTCTCTTTTGAGAAATGGCTCTTTGGCGTTCTTCCGTTCCTCTTTGCGATTCGGACAGTTTTCAACCAAGTTTTTAAGTTGTGAACTGAGTCCAATCCACCATACGGACTGTTTTGCTCTATTTCGAAATTTATTAATTACAAGGTATCCTTGATGAATTTTTGCTATCATCTATAGTTGCAAAGAGGGGGAAATAATTAACCTAAAATTATACAGCAGGAATCCTTCTGCAAACGAAAAACTATCTCTCAATTTGTAATAGAAAGATAAGCCTTCGGGCAGATTATCCTTTGTAGGGCATCTACTTAAACAATATTCTTTCATTTTTGAACAAACATAATCGCATTTCTGCTCTTCTTTGATTTTCTCTAAAAGACCTTGCGAAGCCGGTAAATTACTTACAGTGAAGTTTACATGTGCTAACGTTTCAGCTTGTAAATCATCATTGTTCTCTTCAACCATAAGTGGATTCCTTGAAAGGGCATCATCTAAGACTAATTGCTTCCCTGGAACGTATGTAACACTGTAATTATAACGCATCATACGCATTCGAATTCTCTGTAAACAGGGTGTTATTTCATTTAAATGTTTAGTTTGCAAAATTTGAATTAATTGTTTGTCATTGCTTTCTAAAACTATATTGAATCCTGTAACAAATTCTTTACATCTTTCTGTCGCGATCGCGAGACCTAAATTTCCTTTTTCTATTTGGCTATACCGTTTTTCCACAGAGCTCAAAGCCCTTGAAGCATAGGCCACAATTCCTCAATATCTGTCCTTATCTTCCTCTATCAGGGCACAGCCTAACCCATAACTCGAAGCATCAGCTTGAACAACACCGTTTTTCCTGTAATCAAAATGAGCTCATATCTGTGCCTTTAACAACATAGATTTTACTTTACAACAGGCGTCTCTTTGTGGTTGAAGTCAAACGAAAGGCACGCCATCTTTAAGGCTGTTGGAATGGGGCGCAAAAAAATGGTGAAATCTATGAAGCACTCAAAACTTACCAACTACCGATGATCATTCGGTTTTGAGGTTTCAAAAATGCTTTTTGAACTGCTAAAAAATGAGAATAAAGTGGTTGTATCAACCAAAGCAACAACGTGAAGTGGGCAGGAAGCCGACTTACAGCTGATGGCGCTGATAGCTCAACCGTACTTGATCGTACTACGACAATGCACTGTCGGTGAAAGTCGCATCTGTCTTCGCGGGAATTTCTAATTAGAATGAAAAATGCAGTTTGTGACTTTCATTTTTTTAAATTGTTTATTGACATGCCCGAATGTTTGGAGAATGCAACAGCATTACTGCAATTTGTATAAAAAGACATTTCTCCTAAGAATAATAAACTTGGTCTTAGAATAGGTAAAGTGTGGTAAGTGATAAAAGGAAAAAATTATTTATTGAATTACTCACATATCATGTTGTGATGTAACGTGTAAAAAATTGGGAAATGGCGCATTACGTAGAATCGTATGAATAAGGTAAGTATTTTACACCCTATAATTTCTATTTTAATTAGTTTGTATATTGAAAGTCTCCGAGTGCACTATCTCGATATCTAAGAATAATGAATCTTTGCGAATAAGGGCGATGATTGTAAAATGTCTGCAAAGGTTTACAGATTTTATTATTTTCAATGAGAAATTTACATTTCTCCTACAAGATATTCAAATAATAATTTTCTCTCTAGTAATAGCAAATTTTTGTGAGGTTCCTGAGTGTGCCTTTCTGAAGCGTTTTAAATTCTGGGAATGAGAGTAATGTTAGTGTTCTATAAAGCGAGAATAGGGTGTACAATACTTACCTTATTTATACGATTCTACTTAATACGCCATCTTCATATGTTTTTTGCACGTTACAACACAGCAAGATATGTAAATAATTCAATAAATAATTTTTTCTTAAATTGTAAAATTATTATCGATTATTATCAGCGAGTTCACAGCGGCATCGTTTTATCACTTGCCACACTTTTTCTATTCCGAGACCAATTTTATTATTCTAAGGAGAAATTTATTTACCATCCAAATTGCAGTGATGCTGTTGCATTCTCAAATAATTCTGACATGTCAATAAACAATTAAAAAAAGGAAAATCACCAATTTCGTAGTAGGATCAAGTACGCTTGAGGTATCAGCGCCATCAGCTGTGAGTGGGCTTCCTCCGTACTTCGTCATTGCTTTGGTTGCTACAACCACTTTACTCTCATTTTTTATCACCAAATGATCATCGGTAGTTGGTAAGTTTTGAGTGCTTGTTAGATTTCGCCGTTTTTGTGCACCCCGTTCCAACAGCCTCAAGTCAAGATGTTAACGGCTCTGCAATTTGAGATTTATTTGGTATAAACTTCGACGCATCATTGAGGGCACCCAGAAACTGTTGTAAAGAAGAAACATCTATCGGATTAGGAAAATTCACTATAGACGCTACTCTTTCTGGTAAAATCTCTATACCCCGTTTGGAAATTCTATGCCCTAGAAAATTGATCTCTCTTGCTCCAAAAAAGCATTTATCATTGTTCAATGTAACGCCTTCTTCTTCTAATTTTTCCAAGACAATTCTAAGAGTTTGATCGTGCATTTCAACTGTATCCGCACAAATCAAAATATCGTCGACGTGAATGACAACGTTAGGTGAGTTGTGAAATAAATCTGTAAACATTATTGTGAAATATTCGGAGGCGCAATTATACCGAATGGACGCATTTTAAACATAAAACGTCCGAAAGGGGTTATCAATGTAGTCAGAGGTTGACTTTCCTCAGATAATAGTTACACGAACAGCCGGGCTGCACCATTCTGAAGGAAAGTCAACCTTCGTTAAGATATTTTGTTCTTCTAATTTACTTAAACTATTTTTGCGTTTGTTCCACCAAAGGTATCGGCTTGGAAATTTCAACACATGAGAAGTTGGATTTCCTTCTAACTGGATTGTCAGCTCTTTTCTAAAATGACTGATACCGTTAAAAACTTTAGAAAATTCTTTGAATGGATTGACTTTTGTGGAAGATTTGACTTTTTTCAGAAGTTACATTTACTTTAGATTCAATTGCGTCAACAATTTTTACTAAATCAAATGCTTTATTATCCGACTTGCCTAATAAAAACTTGTCTAGCCATTCTCAAACGTAAACTTTTACTTATCAAGTTAAACCCCTCCCACAGAATTTGAGATTGAGATAGCCAATTACAGGCAATTTTTTCCGTCCGGTCCTATGATGATTCCATCTAATCTATTAATTTTATCGCGAAATTGTGGAGATATACTTTCAAATGGAATGCAAGTTACATCAGCACATGTATCTACACTAAACTCAATGCTCTTAGCAAAATCAATAACATTAAATCTAACAATATATTGTCTTTATTAGAAGGCCTACGTGCTATTGATCCGAGGAATGCTGCGTTGAGTTCATCTTCTTCAATTATCTCTTCTCTAACGTGGCGTACTTCTTTGGGCATGCAAACACGATCCCAATACCCTGGCTTCTGGCAGTCACCACATTTCGATTTTAACGCCGGACATTTCTTCATATCAGGATGTCTTGGTAATCCGCAACGATAGGGCTGATCTTTACTCGGTTGACATTCTGATTAATTTTTCTGCCCTCTGGAATTCTGCTTCAAACCTCGCTTCTTTGGTTGAAACCATCATTTTTATTTTGAGTGATGTGATTTACTTCCCCTGCGCCTCTTTCTACATTGAGAGATCGTATCACTTTGCTCTTTTTAGACTGACTTTCAGCCTGACGTGCTATAGTCACGGCTTGCTCCAGCATCAGGTCCGTAATCAGCTGTAGGCGTTCTGATGTTTTAGCATCTCGAACACCGATAACTATTCGGTCTCCTATAAGCTCATTTTTCAGAGTTCCATAATCACACGTCTCAGCAAGAGTGTGCTCTTGCTCTGGTTCTTGCACCCTAGAATTAAATGTATAGCTCTCAAAAATCAAATTCTTTTTTGGAGAAAAATAATCGTTGAATTTTCCTTCGACAGCGGCGTATGTAGTTTCGTCTGTAATTTCGGGGAGAATCTGTGTTAAGATTTTTTCAGACTTTTCGCACATTGTGTAGCACATCAAATCAATCTTTTCTTTGTTAGTTTTCGATGAGAGGCTTGCGACCCAAATGCATCTATCAAATCGCTTAATCCACATGTGAAAAAACCTCTGGTTTAGTGAAAGCCATTTCACTGGGAGGCTGCACTCCTGTAATTCGGTTGTGATCAGTTGCCATTTTCTTGTTTCTTAGTACCTTCCCGCACTAACGTAATTTATTGCTCATTTTCTTTTACTTTTTTAGTCACTACCCAGTGGGCGCTAAATTTGGCGACGTCTTTACGGCAACGTTAAGACATCTTTACGACAACCTACGATATCCTATGTTCATGTCTTTAAGATGTCTTTACGATACCGTAAATACGTCGTACGATCTGACAATGTCTTTCCGATATCGTAATGATATCTTAACGATATTCACATAGGATGTCTTGAAGTTGTCGTAAAGATCTCGTAACGATATCGTAAAGACGTCGTCAAACTTTGTGCCCACTGGGTAGTGAATCTCGATCCACTGCGTATCTCGTCGATACATGGCAACTGCGCGACCTGCGTCTTCGAAAATGTACTTCCCTTCATTCGTTTTCTTCTTTCTTTGTTTCAAAAGAAAAGTCAATTCTTTTATAAGGAAAACTCACGCACTTCTGACACCATGTTTAGGGAAGGGTTTCTAATCTACAAAAACAAAATGGTCTTGTTTAATACAGTTCTATAATCGGGTGTGAAAAGCGATCTTAGAGCACGTACTCCACTAGCCCTAGTCAGCGCCATACTCCCCCTACGTCCCCCACTCACATTACCTCTATAATCCCATGGATGGGAAAACGGAGGCACGTACCTAAACGCACGTTCACACAACAATTCTTTCGTTGAACTTTTTCCTAGTATTAAATTCTTTAGTATTTTGTCATCAACCATTGGGAGCTTCCCATTCATTTGGTTTAATGCTTCACGTTTCAAGATCCTATTTTAAGAATACTTAAATTCTTACAAGTTTAATCAAGTACTCCTCGTTGATCAATTTGTCCTGGAAATTCGGGTGATTCCATTAGAGAACCGAGATCTTCAAATTAGACGTGCGCATGATTAAAAAATTAAAGTATCCTTTCTCATTACTCTCATTACTTAATAAGCAGGCGCGGACAATTATTGTCCAGGGATGGTCCCGAAGGAAAACCTCCCAGTGAGGTGTCTTACAACGGTGTAGTGACTCTGAGATATCGGGTGACCCTCTACAGAGTATGCAGGCTCATCCTTGCATGCGTGATACTGCAAGAATGGAGAACTTTGGCCGATTCATATTGAAGGGTAAAACCGACGATGGATCAATCCATAAGGCGCTCACATCAATTGAACAAGAAGATTGTCTGGTCAAGACAGAATGCGTCCTGCTTTCAGTGTGTGATTGAATAAATAACATCAGGTAGGTCGTTCACGGAAAGGTTCCGAAAGCTCGTCTCCGATTTTAGGATCTATCATCACACACTAAAGAAGTCAAAGCTACTGACGATCATGCAGCAACACATTGTTGACACAATACGGGTCTTACCTGATGCAAGTATAGCAAGAGCATACAGAAGAGTGAAGGATCGGTCTGTTAAAAAAATTCGACACCTCTTGTAGGAAGACACTGAGGATATCATCCGCTTCAAGGAGCTATGCTGCAACCTTATAAAACTGAGAATAAATGTCCACCAATAACTGCCGAAAAGGTGAAGAAAGCACTAACGAGCACAAAAAACTTCTTCGCTGTAGAACAAGATGATATCAAGAGCTTCTGCTGGAAGAAGTTTACATCTACACACCAACATCTGGTCCGGAACTTCACCTTATATTTGAAGTCGGAGATGCCCATTCCGCAGGGGCTTGTTTTCGGACGCATTCTACTCCTACCGAAGAAAGGCGACTTGTCCTACCCAAGAAACTTATCTGAACACGCTGTATAAGATTCCTAATGCTATCCTGCATGACGGGATTATTCGGACGTTCGGACAATTGGACTTTCGTGGAGAGAGATTTACGATCACAGTGACTCGAAAAAAGATGTATAGCAGGCTGTCGAGAGAACTTGCTAATCGACAGGAGGGCCTGCAAAGACGCTGTATTCTATAATCGCAATCTGTCGATGGTCTTGATTGATTATCGGCAAGTTTTCGATTCAATCTCCCGTAGAACGGTAATCCATTCTAGCGCAAAACGCCCCCAATCTCTTTAAGTAAAGAGTCCATCAAAATGTCAATTGATGTGTCTTGTCAAGCTGAACAACTTTTTAGTTTATACAGGATTGATTTATATTATTCAAGGGAGCAACAACTCTTAAAAATACGATCTAGTGGAGGTGGATTACTAATTTTCCTCAAAATAAATGAACTTTTAACCTAATAGTAGAATTTTAAACTAAAAAAGATGAATTTTTAACCACAAATGAAATCGTTACATTTTCAAATAAAATTAGTACCTTCACAACAACAACAAAATAGTTAAATTTCCAACCAAAAAATACGGATTTTTAACAAAATACCTGAATTTTCAAATAGTTGAATATTCGAAAGTTTTCAACTTTTCAACAAAATACATGACTTTTCGAATAAGAAGGCCAAATTTTCACCAAAAAAATGAAATATATAAATTTTCAGTTCGAAAAATTAATTTTGAACCAAAAAAATGTCAACAATATAGTTCATTGCTTAACCCAAGAAATGAATTTTCTACAAAAATAGTTGAATTTTTAACCCAAGAAAGATGAATTTGTAAGATAACAGTTAAAAAAATACATGAATTTGTAACTAAAGAAAGATCAATTTTGAACAAATAATGGAATGGTTCAATTTTCAGTTATTAAAATTAATTTTCATCAAACGAAAAAACAACAAATTTTTAACATAATAGTTGAAAACTGTTCAGCTTAGCTACATGTAAAATACTTCGAATTACCTGGGTTACTCTGGATTACAAGTTAATTACTCGGATTATCAAATTACTTAGAATTACCTGGATTACAAGTGGATTATTCCGGCTTACAAGGGTATTACTCCGAATCACTTTAATGACTCCGAATTAATTTAATTACCTCGGATTACACTGGATAACCGAATAACCGAGCGTTTCAGCGGATTACAAGAGTTCTTTGCCCCTAAATTGATATTATGTTGACAAATTCTTTATCTAAATTTCAGAGACGTCAAACTGGCCCTTAAAAAAATTGTACCATTGAATCTCTTTTCAAATTGAGCACATTGGATCTGGTTTGTTTATTTATAATCGCGAATTATTGGATGCCAACCTATTTATCTTTTCAAACAAATTAAGCTGTATGCATTTGCAAAACTCGTTGAAATCATAGCCTTTCAACCCTAGTTGTGCAATATACTATTATGCAACACACGCGCGCAATTCCATTCAGAACGCCGAAAACAAAAACGAAATAATGAAAACCATCATGAAATTATTACATCTTCCAAACAGTCACAATTACGAATTCACTATCTGCGCACTAACCGGACTGCACTGCACGAGTGCACGCAAGAGAATAACAGATGTCCTTCTGTCCTTTTCTGGCCAAATATTATTGGCTTATTCCAACCAATATGGCGGACCTCGAGGCGGCTTTTTCAAAAGCGCAGACGCCTAGTTTTGTCGATAAAGTAGAATAATTGTTGGAGAGGTGCAGTATGAGACATATTTAATTATTTATTAGAGAACATTTTCACTAATTGTCTCGTGGGAAGACTGAAAAATCCCAAAAAATATACTTCTTGACACTGTAAAATTCTCGAATTGGAAAATTCTTGAATAATAAAATTCACGAATTGTATAATTCCCAAATAATAAAATTCCTGAAATGGAAAATTCCCGAAGTTGAAAATTCTCGAATAATAAAATTCCGAACTTATAAAATTCACCAATTGGATAATTCCTGAAATGGAAAATTCCCGAATAAAAAAATTCCCGAATTTGAAAATTCTCGAATAATAAAATTCCGAAATTATAAAATTCACGAATTGGCTAATTCCCCAATAATAAAATTTCCTAATAATAAAATTCCGGAATTATGAAATTCCCGAATAATAAAATTTCTGAATAATAAAATTCCCAAATTGGAAAATTTTCGAATAAAAAAATTCCAGAATAACAAAATTCCCGAATAATAGGATTCCCCAATTGGAAAATTCTCGAATAATAAAATTCCCGAATTGGAAGATTCCAGAATAATAAAATTCCGGAATAATAATATTTCCGAACAATAAAATTCCCGAATTTGAAAATTCCCGAATAATAAAATTCCGAAATTATAAAATTCCCGAATTGAAACATTCCCAAATAATAAAACTTTCGAATAATAAAATTGCCGAAATGGACAATTCTCGAATAATAAAATTCCCGAATAATAAATTTTCTGAATAATAAAATTCCCGAATAATACAATTTCGGAATAATAAAATTCCCGAATTAAAAAATTCCCGAATAATAAAATTACGGAATAATAACATTTCCGAATAATAAAATTCCCGAAATGGACAATTCCCGAATAATAAAATTCCGAAATTATAAAATTCCCGAATAATAAAATTCCGGATTTATAAAATTCCCGAATAATAAAATTTCTGAAAAATAAAATTCCCGAATAATACAATTTCGAAATAATAAAATTCTCAAATTAGAAAATTCCCGAATAATAAAATTACGGAATAATAACATTTCGGAATAATAAAATTAACGAAATGGACAATTCCCAAATAAAAAAATTCCGGAATTATAAAATTCCCGGATAATAAAATTCCCGAATAATAAAATTAACGAATAATAAAATTTCTGAATAATAAAATTCCAGAATAATACAATTTCGAAATAATAAAATTCACAAATAATAAAATTGCCGAATAATAAAATTACGGAATAATAACATTTCGGAATAATAAAATTCCCGAATTAAAAAATTCCCGAATAATAACAT
>JAABKJ010008044.1:0-11548 GCA_011634705.1 Andricus grossulariae | reverse complement strand
ACCTAGGAATATTATATTTATATAACCTTACACCAAATAAGTAAAGGAAATAAAAAATAAATAGTCATTCAAATTTTTTGTATTTTTTTTTATTCAAATTATAATTTGCCTACATTTTTTGTTATTCTGCACTGAAAAATGTTTTTTGGTTGCAAATTAAACAAGTTTGTTGAAAATTCGTATTTTTGGTTTGAAAATTCATCTCTTTCGGTAGAAATTTTATCTTTTTTCAAAATTAAAATCTCGAATGTTTGGCTTGAAATTAAAATCTTTTTTGTCTGAATTTTCAACCATTTTGTTGAAAATTCTTCATTTCGATTAATTCAAGTCTTTTTAATTAAAAATTAAAAATATTGTTTAGTTTCATTATCAACTATTATATTTTTCGTTGAGAATTCATCTTTTTTAGTTGAAAATTTGATTACTTGACTAAAAGTTAAATTGCTTTGTTAAAAATTCACTTTTTTGTTTGAAGATTCATAATTTTCATTCAAAATTCATCTCTTTTGTTGAAAATGTAACCATTTTGTTCAAAATTTGTCTTTTTTGGCAGGAAATTAATCTTTCTGGTTGAAAATTCATCTTTTTGGTTGAGGATTCAACTCTTTTGTTGGCATTTTTCTATGAATTTAACTGTTTTTTATTTAAAATTAAAACCTTATTGGATTGACATATCAACTATTAAATTTTATGTTGAAAATTGATATTTTTTGTTGAAAATGCAACTGGTTTAAAATAGATTTCTTTTTGTGTTGATGATTCAACTATTTTGTTGAAAATTTATCTTTTTTGGATGAATTCACCGGTTTTTTATTTAAAATAAAAATATTTTCTGATTGAAATATCAACCAATACCTTTTTCACATTTTCTGTTCGAAAATTCCACTATTTGGTTAAAGATTAACTTTTTTGTTGAAATTTTTATTTGCTATATCTGACATTTTTAAAAATCTGTTTGAATGTTCTCAAGATTCTTAGGAAAATTATATTTATATAACCTTAAAAACAAATAAATAGATAAACTTAAAAAATGAATATTCACTCGAAATTTTTAGTTTATATTCCAAATTATTTTTTCCCTTAAATGCTACTAGTATTTTGAAAGATCTTAATTTAAATTCTGCAAAATTTTGAAAACCCTAATTTTTTGTACTGTTTTTTTTTTCAATTTTAAGATGAAAATTTCATGGAAAATTGTTTAACAAAATTTAAATATGGTAAGGGTTGCACCCCTGAATAATTCCGTCCCTGTTTTTCACCCTCGAGCCTGCACAGCAGTCTATATATTGCTTTCGCCAGGCGGGTTAAGAAAGCACGAAAACCACGCAGTCGCGTTCTTTGCCGTCCACGGTGAATCTCGTCAGGAAACCACTTACCACAGTTCCGATTTTCCCTCGATTCTTAATTCTCTCAGGAAGTCAAAGGACGTACCGCCCCTGAAAAAGTGAGGGTTGGAATTCCGAGCTCGGAACTCACCACCAACGCGATGTTTCGGTGAATTCAAAACGACAAAGTGAGTGGAAATTTGCAGTTTTTATCATTTTCAATTACAAGGTACAATTCTCTGAGGGAAAATTGAAAGAGTCGAAAAAATGTCAGTAAGTTGGTTGCATTTTTTAACTACCCCTTAGATCCAAATCATAAATTGTAAATGATAAAAAGTGCCCTCTTTTCACAGATTTTCAAAATGGACACACCAAGAATTTTCTACAAATCTGAAAATTAAAATTCGAGTTTTAGTGTTTCAAATATTCTAGAATTCAATTTAGATTTCAAAATTGATTTGGCTTGGAAATTAATTCTTGTACTGAGGGAGGTGAGAATTTTTCTGAAGAAAATTGAAATTTCTTGATATGGGTTTATAAACAAATCTGTGATTTTTTTTCTTGGTATTTATTTTTGTATCACGTGTGAGTATTAAAATTGCGTGACTTGAAATTGTAATTTGGCGCTGCTGTATATATGCACTGATCGTGCACAGACGTCCCTGGGACGTCTCACTTTTTTTCCGGGTCGCCTGACACATAAATTAGACTGTCAAGGGGAAATTCGGCTTAGGGCAAATTAAATTCCCATTAGATTATTTCAATCAATTTCGGCTGATCATATATCTACTCGAAGGGAGGAAAGACGAAAATTGAAAAAAGATTTTTAAATCTTTTTACATTTCTTTAATTCTTTATTTTTTTATTTAAGGATATTAATTATATATTTTTTAAAGTCTCACCCTCAGTTCCTTTCCAAATTCAAAAACTTTAAATTTGCCCGTTTTTTAATTAAATACATATTTCCGAATTTGATTTTCATTCAGAAATTCTAAATTTGTATCTCATAAAATACTCTATAGTATAATCTGAGAACTTATTTATATAAATAATAATAATGGAATAATAAATAAAATAATAATAAACTGATTTAAAAAGGGAAAACCTCTTCTAATTTACTTTAAAACTTCAAATACGTCTTTATATCAAGACTCATAAAATGAATTTAAAAAAAGTCTCCTTTGCTTTTCCATTTCAAAAATATAGCCCTCGGCTAATTAATTAATTGCAATTAATTAAACTCAAATATTTGTAAAGTAGCCTACTTGTATATTCATAAAGAATTTCGGATCAATTATATTTTAAGTATTTATAACCACTTGTTGATCCATCGTATTCCCGTATCTTCAATCACCATTAAACCAGATTTTATAATATCTGATTTGATAATCATTCTAATTTTGTCAACAAACTTAAATTACATTTTCCGGAAATAGATGGTGTGAATTGAATTTAACGAATAAGACGGTTTTCGTGAACAAAATGTAAAATTATTTTCTAGTGTCAGGAAATATGGAATAAAATTATTTTTGAAGATTTTTTCTCTTGGTTCTGAATGCGAAAAAGTGCAGTGAAATATTAAAATGCAAAGCCTTTATTTTAAATTTATCCCTTTTACTGGAAAACTGAAAATTTTATAAATATCTCTCTCCTTTGAAAGTTCCAGCATGGAGAATTAATTATATTTTCATTTAGTGAAGAGAGGATTATAAGCGAATATTGGAAATTATAGGAAGAGTACCGGATTACATGCTGTCGAGTAGGGACAATTTTAAAAAGTTTCAAGAATGCATTTAATGCAGCAATGCAATAATAAAATAATAGATTCGTATTCAAGGCGTTCAAATTTCAAATTTATCCAATTCGGACATTAAAAAATCACCCCGAAATGGCAATTTTTCGAATGTAGTACATTTTTTATTTTAATTATTTAGATTCAAAAGTTAAGAGCATTCAAATACAAATATTTAAAAAAATTTTTTTCTAAATTTAATAATATTCATCTTGAAAAGTCTATAAAATAGAGAAGCTTAAAATCTTATTGATGTAATTTGTTGCAAAAGGATTTTAAAATTATAAAATACTTGATTCTGAATCAGTCAAATTAACTTTTTGACTTTTTTTGACCTTAAGAAACAAATATTTTAATTTTGGTGGATATTTTAACGTTTCTACGTTGAAACTCTATGAAACTGTTCTACTTTCGGAACGTTTCAATTTGAAAATTTTATGGGTTCAATTTGATGTATAAAATATATAATAAATCAAAGGTTAACAGGGTGGTCACAGAACTTCCGTTTAAAAATGAATTCAAATGAATTGCAAGAAATATTTGAAAATCTCTTTAAATCTTTGAAAGCCTGCGAAATCTCTCACTTCCTGTGAATAAATTCTTTGAAACCCATTAAAATATTATAAAATCCCGTGAAATCCCGAAAAATTGATCAAAACACCTTAAAAGCTCTTAAAATCCCATAACATCATTGAAATATTTGGAAATCTGATAAAATCCCTTGAAATCGTTTAAAATATCTTAAAATCTTCTAGGTCCTGTCAAATCGTTCCATATCATTCGAAATTCTAAGAAATTCTGTACAGCTGCAAGAACACTTTTTCAAATCCCTTGAAGTCATTAAAATCCTTAGAATTTTTTTATTATCTTTAAAATACCTTGGAATGTTTTAAAATAACCTAAAATATTTTAAATCCTTCAAAATCCCTTCAAATCATTGAAATACATAAAAAATTCATTGGAATACTTTAAAATACTCTAAAACATTTCAAATCCATTGAAATTTTTTGAAATCCCTTGAAAGTTTTTAAAACTCTTGAAAATTTCTGGGAATTTTTACAAATATCTTATAATGTTTAAAATCCTTTGAAATCACTTTAAATTATTTAAATCTATTAAAAATACTCGGAGATATCTCAAATGCTTTAAAATATTTTGAAATCCTTTTAACATATTTTAAATCTCTTATTCCTTGGAATTTTAAAAATACCAAAAAATCTTTAAAATTCCTTTTGGCACCCCTCCCAATTATTGGAATCAATCTGAAATTCCTTGAGATATTTTGAAATATCTGAAAATATTTCAATTTTTTTTTTAATCTTTTGAAATCTCTTTAAAACTCCTTGGAATTTTTAAAAATACCTTACAATCTTTAAAATCCTTTAGAATCCGTTCAAATAATTGAAATCGATCAAAAATTCCTTGGAATTTCTTAAAATACTCTAGGATATTTCAAATTTTTAAAAATCTTTTGAAATCCCTATACAAAATTTGAAACTCTTGGAAATGTCTTGGAATATTTCAAAAATACCTTAAAATATTTCGAATCCTTTAAAATCCTTCACAATTTATTAAAGGTCTTTAATATTCCTTGAGATTTTCAAAAATACCTTAAAATATTTAAAATCCTTTGAAATCTTTTGAAATCCCTTAAAACTTTTTAAAGCTCTTAAAAATGTCTTGGAATTTTCAAAAATACCCTAAAATCTTTAAAATCCTTTGGAATTTTCAAAAATACCCTAAAATCATTAAAATCCTTTGAAATCCCTTCAAACTGTTGGAATCAATATAACATTCCTTGGAATCTTTTGAAATACCCTGAATATTTCAAATCTGTTAACATATTTTGAAATACCTTGAAACTTTCTGAAGCTCTCGAAAATTCATTGGAATTTTCAAAGATACCCGGAAATTTTTACGATCCGTTTGAATCACTTTAAATCCTTGAAACGTATTAAAAATACCCTGAGATGTTTCAAATTCTTTCAAATCGTTTGAAAGCCCTATCCATTTTTTAAAGCTCTTAAAAATTCCTTGAATTTTTTTTAATTTCTTGAAATCCCTTCAATTTATTGAAATCAATTGACAATTTTTTGGAATATTTTAAAATATCATAAAATCTTTAAAATTCTTAAAATCTTTGGAAATACCCTGAAATATTTGAAAAGCTTTAAAATTATAAGAAGTACCTCAATTATTCTTGTGAATAAATTCCTTGGAATGTATTAAAATATTATAAAACCCGTGAAATTACATAAAATCTGATATTTCCTGAAAACCTCAGAAATTTTATAAGATCCCTTGGCATATTTTAAAATATCCTAAACCCTATAGATCCCTTAAAATCGTTTCATATCTTTCGAAATTCCAGGGAATTCTTCAAAACCCTATGTAATTTTTTAGAATCCTTTTAATACATTCAAGTCCTTGAAAATTCTTTGAAATTTTTGAAATCTCTTAAATATGCTTTGGAATCTTTTTAAATTACCATAAAATGTTTCAAACCCTTTGTAATCTTTTTAAATCCCTTGAAACTTTTCAAAGCTCTTGAAAATTACATGGCATTTTTCAAAATACCGTAAATTTTGTTGTTGTTGAGAAATCAATTCTAATTATTTAAATCTATTAAGAATTTCTGAGAATCTTTTACAATACGCTAGAAGATTTCAAAAGAATTTAAGAAAATTCAGAAATAGGTATAGACCTAAATTCAAAAGTGGTCAACAGTTAGTTTATCGAAAGAAAATTTACTAAATTGATCTTTCCCTGTATTTTCCTTAATTTTCAGCTTTTTTCCTGACCTGCGGCCACTCTGTTTAAAGATTTAAAAAATTTTACTTTATTGAAATTCAAGTTAAATTAGGACGGCTGAGAAATCCCGAAAAATAAAATTCTCGGCACTGTAAAATTCCCGAATTGGAAAATTCTCCAATAATAACATTTCCTAATAAAATTCCAGATTCAAAAATCCCATATTTATAAAATTCTCGTATAATACAATTCTCGGATTAGAAAGTTCCCGAATAATGAAATTCCCGAACAGTTTATAATATTACCGAATTTTAAAATTCGTGAATAATAAAATTCCCGACAGAAAATTGCCGATTCATAAAATATCCGAACTTGAAAATTCCTGAATTATAAAATTCCCGAATTTTAACAATTAAAATTTTTGTTATTAAATATATATACATATAATATTTTAAAATATTGTTATTTTAAATTCAAGCAATAATTTTAGAAACTTTAAAATTATTTTTGTTATGAAAATATTTGATTATTGTATTTTTTATCAATAAACAATATTTATAAAAAAAAATTCGATTGTTTAAATTCGGGAATTTATAATTCGGCAATTTTCTGTCGGAAATTTTATTATTCAGGAAATTTCAAATTTGGTAATATTATAAACTGTCGGGAATTTTATTGTTCTGGAATTTTCCATTTCGGTAATATTATAAACTGCTCGGGAATTTTCCAATTCCGGAATTTTATTATGGATGAATTGTATAATTCGTGAATTTTCCAATTCGTGAGTTTTATTATTCGGAAATTTTCCAATTCGGGAATTTTACTCTTCGGGATTTTTCAGTCGTCCCGTGGAATTATGAAACTTTAAAATGAATAAAAAATCTTCAATAAGATCTTAAATAAAGTAAATAAAAATATTGATAATTTCATAAGATTTAATCCCTTTTCTGCATATAAAGTATAAACTTCTAACTTAGTTTTCCAACTTATCCAGTGAATTTTTCTGGCAATTTTTTCTTCGTCGATTCTGAATTCCTTTTTAAGGATTATAGGACCAGGATTAAAAGCTAATCCGGGGTCTGAGGACGTGTATTAATAATAATTCCAACTCGTGCATGCAGCTTTTTTTAGAATTCAAGTATTCAGCACATAAAGAACTTCATGATTTTGTGCTGCAGATAAGCTAAGTGTACTTCTCGTTGCGACAGGTAAAGCTGCTCAGCACTACCTCATTTGTTTACACCTGTTACATGCTTCTTCTCACTGAAGGCCTGAAGTGCAGTCATCTGCTTCCCATTGACACAGAAAGAATGATTCGCTCAAAAGGGCCTCGGTTTTTTTCTTTCTAGTCCAACTACAGTCCCGGAAAAATATTATTTATTTCGTATACTTCATTATTTTCAAAAAATTTTACACTCAACTCCCGATATAAGAACTCCCGGTTCACGATATTCCTAGAATTGATGTCTTTGGCAGGTTCGTGATGAGGGTATCCGCGGGACCGAGAGAGATAGAGGGGGGGGGCGATGCTCAGTCAAGCGTGACAAACAGCATGAGAGCCGCAGTCTCAGTGCATTAGTTGCATCAGGTTGCGTCATGCGTCCAAATCTAAATTAAACTGTAAAGGTACACACTATTTCAAATTCTTCGTATTTGAACGATGAAAATTACAGTAATTTTTGTTTTTCGACTGGAATCACAAGTTTTAGTAAAAAACCTGTCAAATCACTTTTAATGCCACGTGCCACTACATTATATGATACTTATTAATAATATATTTATGATCTTTAACATTTCTATAATTTCGATTTAAAATGCTTCTTCTCACTAATGACCGGAAGTGAAGTTATCTGCTTCCCATTGACACAGGAAGAATGATTCGCCGAAAAAAGCGCCTCGTTTTTTTTTTATTTCTAGTGCACCTGCAGAAGGGTGGTTCAAATTTTTCTCTCGAATTTTCACGCATATCACCCCCAAATTTGTTCGAATCCACACAAAAATAAATGCATTAAAAAAATGATATTTAATAGGCAAAATAAAAATGGTTTTAAATCAATTTCGCACTATACAAAGACAAAGTGAGGTATACGGGAAAACATGTTTACTATAGTTAGACACTCAACATTAATTTTATCGTGAAATAAAAAACAAAAAATATTTCAATATGTCACTTTCAGATATTTTCTTATAATTGAAAGTCAATAAAAATTATTTTAATTCTAATCTGCTTTATATATGTATGATTGTTGAAATATATACAAATAATTACATTCCCGATAACACACATCACACATTTAATGGTCAAACAGAAGTTCCGCAAGCCCCGAGATTTTTTTCGATTTTGATTTGATTTCAAATTTCAAAATCCATTTTTTTTCTTCGAGTTTTTACGCATATTGTCCCTAAATTTGTCCGAAACCACAAAAAAATAAATGCATGAAAAAAAATTATATTTAGCAGTTCCGCAAGCCCCATGAAGTTTAACACGTATTTCCCATAGGAAAAAAGACGTTTTTGTACATTTGTTTCAGAGTCGTCAATGTCATGTGAATAGAGTTGAAACCTAACATTTATCTTCATAATTAACCACAGAATATGAATCAAGAGCTACTTTTTAAATATCACCCCCATAAGTCTGTTTTATAGAGTATAAAAAAAAACCCGTAAGTGAAAAATCGGTTTTTGCGAGTTTTTGGCGCTAATTACGATTTTTTTGCGATTTTTAATACAAATCGATTCTTATACATAAATTATTACTTTCTATTGATAATTATATATTAAAATAAATTGTTCAAATAATGTATTATTGTTTATAGCATTTTTATCTTAGAATAGAATTAGAGTCACAGCTTTTTCCGATTTTTTTAACTTTTCAGTTAGAGCGAGGTAATAATCAATTACATTTAACAGAAATAATTTTTCAAACCATTCATTCTTTAATCAATTGAAGTTGAAAAGCCATAATTTTTAAAACAATTTATTATTATTATTAATAATGTTCTTTTTGAATAATGCTAGAAAGTTGCCGTTATTTCCGAAATTTTCAACTTTTTGTCCACTTTTCACTTAGGGAGAGGTTATAATTAACGCAATTTAGAAAACAGAATTGTTTAAACAAATTATTGTTGTTTATAACAATCTTTCCTTAGATAATTGCTAGAAAGTTTCGTTTTTTTTTACATTTTCAACTTTGCTTTGGCTTCTTAGTTAGTATGAAGAAATAATAAATAAACATTAGGAAGATTGAATTTAAAAAAATCTCTTTCTTTTTGAGAATATATTTTTCTGAAATAAAACAGATAATTAAAATATTTTGCAAATTTTCTGTATGGATCATATTGAATGTAGATTTTCCTTGAAGTATGTCGTTATTTAGAACCTTTTTGTTTTCTCAGAAAAAAGACAATACTATTCAAAAAATGATTCCCTCTATTGTTTATTTATTATTTGTCCATAACTAAAAAGTCAAAGCAAAACTGAAGATTTAAAAAAAAAGCGCAACTTTCTAGCATTACTCTAAGCGATAAGTGGATAAAAAGTTCAATATTTCAGAAAAAACCGAATTTTTTAGCTTTATTCAAAGAGAATATTATTAAAAATAATAATAAATTGCATATACAATTATTATGTTTGTTAACTTTAATTAATTATCACCTCATCCTAATTAATAAGTGGACAAAAAGTGGTAACTATTTTTTAAAAATGCAATTTTAATTGATTATTGACTCGCTCTGACTGAAGAGCTGAAAAAGCGTTGAAAAAGTCGGAAAACGGCGACTTTCTAACTCTTATTCTAAGAGAAAATTGCTATAGAAAAATAAAGTATTTAAAAAATGTATTTAAACATTTAATTAACATTAGGAAGTAATACTTAATGTATTGGAAGCAATTTGTATTTAAAAAAACGCAAAAAATCGTAATTTGCGCAAAAAACTCGCAAACACAATTTTTCACTTATGGGGGTTTTTAGGACCCTATAAAAAAGACTTATGGCGCGATATTTAAACAGTAATTATTCATTTGTGTGTTATAGCTAATTGTGAAGAGAAAAGCTGAGTTTCAACTCGATTCACGTAAAATTGACGATTCTGAATAAAGAAATTACTGATTACTTATTATGAAAAATATCTATTTGAGAGGATTTCAAATCCTACTTTTAATTTTGTAGAATTGAAAATTTTATCCATTTTTAATTGTTAAAAATGCAGTCATTTCAAAATTTCCTAATAATTTCTATTCTCTTAAAGCAGATTCCATAAGAATTTAATCAAACTATCGCAGAGATTTCGAAATTACACACATTTCTATTTAAAAAATTCAATAAATTTACAAAGCTTCCAATTTTTGCTTCTCATTTTTAGAAATCCAAATTCTAATTTTAATTCAAATTATATTTCAAAAATCAAAAATTAATAATAATAATAATCTTCGAATTTATTGATTCACTTTGTTTTCGCCCGACTTTTTCTGCCATGTCAATGTGAAAGTTTATTTAATATTAGTATACATCAGTTATCAAAATTACTTAATTTCAAGATCCCAACTTAAGAATGCTTCGATTTTTAAACGGAATTTGGAATTGTTGAATTTTTAAAGCTTCAAGTTTGAATTCATTAATTTTAGAAGTTTCAAAAACATATCACTTTCATTTTCACGGTTCAAAGTTTAAGAATTTTAAATATTGTGAACCTTTAAAGTTTTATTATTTTGAACAGTTAGAAAATATTCTTTCTAATTGGAAACTTTCAAAATTATTCAATTCAAACTTGAAGCGTTAAAAAATAAACAATTCCAAACTTTCTTTAAAAATGAAAGCATTCTCAAATTAGGATTTGAAACTAAGTTGCTAAAAATGATTAATTTTCAAATTGTGCACCATGATTTTAAAAATTCAATCATTTTAATCTAAAGTGCTAAACTAATAACTTGAAAATCAAGGGAAACAACTTCGTTTTGAAGCCAGTTTTATAAGTTTTTTTACATCTTAAGTATGAAATGTTGTGCATTAAATCTACAAATAATCCCTTTTAATAAGAAAAATTATAGGAAACCTTTTGCGAATTGAGAAACATTTGTGCTTTTTAATAATCTTGCCTAATTCATTAAAACTTTTAATAAAAATAAAAAACAAAAATCATTAAGTTTCCGAATTTTCAAAAATGTAGGTTATCTTAGCGCTTTGCACCAGAAATGGGTATTTTGAATCATAAATTATTAGATTTTAAGGATTGTTAAGATGAAATTCTTGTCAACTATTCACGTTTTTCGGGTTTATTCGGGCTTGTTCTCGACTCAACCAGAATGAAGATATCATAATATTACCTGCAGACAAAGGCAACACAACAGTAATAATGAATAGAGAGGACTATAACCACAAAATAATGGACCTTCTAACTGACGATACATATGAAAAACTTAAAAAAGACCCCACAAAAACAATCGTCAGCAAAACAAAAACCCTCCTAATTTGACAGCCGAAAAATAGCTAAATTAATACCTACTAATCCCACCTCTCCAAGACTTTACAGACTCCTAAAAATCCACAAAAACAACATTCCACTCAGACTGATCGTCAGAGCAATAAACTTACCAACTTATAGCCAAGCACGCTTTCTCGCCAAAGAACTGAATCCTTTCACAGGAAACTCTATCACGCACGTCCAAAACTCTTTTGACTTCA